>CM066035.1:132099317-132200619 GCA_033557465.1 Ichthyophis bannanicus | reverse complement strand
AGCTGTGCTAGGCACTGGGAGACATAACTGATGTTGTGCTCACATCCCCCAGATTATGCCATGAGGCTTACATCCTTCACCAGCCCAGGATCTATGCAAGCTGAGTGGTGATATGTCTTGAGGCTGGCTACCTGGGTATGATGGCACACGGATCCCCCCTCCCATGCCTCTCCTTGTGAGTTTTGCCTCAACCTATACAGACTGACATATGCCACAATGGGACAGGTGTAGCTGCTATGAGAAATGCCAGTCCCAGATATATGGGAATCAGATGCCATGGTCAGATAGCCATAGTACTACCATTACTACTACGACTAATAATTTGTATAGCACTACAAGGCATACGCAGCACTGCACAGACATATGTAAAAGATGTCCCAGGACAGACAACACAACAGCTATGGACAGGATAGATTTAGGGGGAATGGTAAGGAAACCATAATCAAATAATCATCATAGTCAAAATAATCAATCCATCAGCTTAACCAGTCTCCAGAATCTATAGAAAAATACATAAAAAATATAAAGGGACTGCACTAGCTCCACACAAAGGGCTCTTACGCAGCCGGCCTCCCAGGTGCAACCTGCTCAAGGACCTGTCTCTTTTGAAGGCCCATTTGGATGAGGTCCCACCGGCATATCTCTATGACATTGTCACCTGGATGTCTCACCTCCAGTTGAAATATGAACAAAAACTGAACTTCTTATCTTTCCCCTTAGGTGGATCAGATACAAAAGTAGAAACAAAGAGGTGAGTGCTCAGCCTGGATTTGGAGAAGCGCCAGAGAAGAAGCCTGATGTACAGAATCACAGAGTTTGTTAAAAGCCTAAGGAGCAGGAGGGTGAAAGGAGTGAAGTCTGGTGTTGGCAGTAGAAGAGAAGGGCATGGATACTAGGGGGGGGGGGGGGGGGCCTGATATGCCCCTGGCTTTGTAACAAAACAGAAAGCAATGGGCACACATCAGTTCCGGTGGTCAATGTAATGCATCTCTTTGGGGAACTGCAATGTTAGTCTCAGGTTTGATGCACTTCCTAAGGGTCCATCCTTAGCAGTTTAAAGTGTGATTGTAGATATGCCCAAGGAAGGAATCATTGGGACCGTTTCCAGATGCCAAGTACCATTTGAGGCAAGGTATTTCCTGATATACATGTTCATATTTACATTCTTTATACCAGATTAGGATGCACTGGAATTAGGGCCTGTAGAGGGCTGGTATATCTAGGTTGCAGCAGCAGTCATTTCTCATTTATGTCTAGTTTGCATCAGCAAACTATGGTCAGTGTGAAGAGCAACTTAGGAGATGCACGTTTTTCACGAGCTGTGTGGCATCCGCGGGTACAGGCAGGATCCGAAATATATAACTTTTCAGAATACGGTGGGCACTGGGATGTCCAAAACGTTTACTCGCATCTGATAATCTTGACAAGGGATGTGTTTCTCCATTATTCGTGCGCGGGCCGTGTGCCGGATGCTTGCACGGGCCGGCTGAATAGCACTTTGCCCGGGCCACACTGAACATGTCTACCTCACCAATTCTGGACCTGCAGCGATGTCAAGACCCGTGGATGCAGAATTAGGTTCAAATGAGGCCTGTTTGTAATTTAAACGTGTCTGTGGGCCGGACGTGCATGTTATGGAATCGGGCTTCACGTGTATTAACGGTCTGGTGCTCCTGGATGGAAAAATAATGCCATCTGAAAACTGGTGCTATTTTTCCACAAATAATATTTTACAAAGGTCATCTCAAGCTTTGTTATTTGATTTGCATGATAATGAGGTGCTTTGCTTGCATTTTCAAGCTTTACATCTCATAATTTTATAAAGCACATTATAGTAAATTAAAGTGCGTTATGGTAAATAATGCACAATGTTTCCGTTAAGAGGCACATGTGTTTTTCACTTAACACATGTTAGTAAATACTGCTCTCATTGTACTTATTAAAACATGATCCAGATGCCTATAGTTAAAGTAATCAATCCATCATCTTAACCCGTCTCCAGAATCTATAGAAAAATACATAAAAAACATAAAGGGACTGCAATAGCTCCACATGAAGGGCTCTTATGCAGCCGGCCTCCCAAGTGCAACCTGCTCAAGGACCTGTCTCTTTGAAGGATACTGATAGCCCATTTGGATGATGTCCCACCGGCATATCTCTATGACATTGCCCCTTGCATGTCTCACCTCCAGTTGAAACTTAACATAAACAAAACTGAACGTCTTATCTTTCCCCTAAATCTTCCTCTTCCCTTCCTCTCTTCTCTATCTCTGTTGATAATAGAAACATAGAAATATGATGACACAAAAAGACCACATGGCCTATCTAGTCTGTCCTTCCATATCAACAGTCCCCTTTTTTCCTTTAGAGATCATCTATGTTTGTCCCATGCTTCTTTGAATTCAGATACTGTCTTCATCTCTACTATCTCCACTGGGAGACTATTCCACGGATCCACCGCTCTTTCCATAAAGAAATATTTCTGCATATCACTCCTAAATTTATCCCCTTTCGCCCTAATCCCATGTGCCCTCGTAGCAGAACTTGCTTTCAATTGAAAGAGGCTCTCCCCCTGTGCATTTATGCCATGGAGGTATTTAAATGTCTCAATCATACAACCTCTATCCCGCCTTTCCTCTAAGGTGTACATATTAAGATCCTTAAGTCTGTCCTCATATGCTTTATAATGAAGATCACTAACCATTTTAGTAGCCACCCTCTGTACTAACTCCATCCTGTTTATATCCTTTTGAAGGTGCAATCTCCAGAATTGCACACAATACTCCAAATGAGGTCGCACCAAGACTTATACAGAGGCACTATCACATCCTTTCTTCTGCTGGACATTCCTGTCCCTGTGCACCCAAGCATCCTTCTAACTTTTGCTGTCGCCTTTTCTACCTGTTTAGCTACTTTAAGATCATCAGACACAATCACACCTAGATCCCACTCTTCTTTATTGGACAAAAGTACTTCACTCCCTATACTATATTGCTCCCTAATGCTCTTGTAATTCCTGTTTTCTCAGCCTGTAAACTTGGCATCATTTTTGATTCCTCCCTTCCCTTTCTTCCAGACTTTGGTCATTTTACTTTGCTGCTCCTTATGCCTGGCAAAACAAAAACCAAAAGAAGAGGGCCTTCCGCAAAAGCACAGCAGCAGCACAAGTACAGCGGAGGGCAATCAACCACGGTCAACAAATTTTGCTTGATAAAAATGACTTTATTGAAGACCCAACATAACAAGTTTCGGCCAAAGACCAATTAGCAAAGGGGAAACTTGGGAAAGGTCAATATCAAATGCACATTTAAAAATGCATGGTTAAAAATATAACTAAGAATGAATAGACTATAACAAGGATAAAGTAGAAAGTATGCACAACTATCTACTGTAAGTATATATGGAGGGTAAACTAGCAAGCTGTGAGATGTGGTACAGCTTGCTAGTTTACCCTCCATATATACTTACAGTATATAGTTGTGCATACTTGTTTGCCATTATACAATCGGCATATATCTGCACACACATTTGGCAGCCATTGTTATGGATGTTTTAGTTAGGTCTTCATTTGTCATGTTTTGGAAATGTGTGGGGTTTTTTTCTAATTGACATGCTCATCAAATAGTAACCGTTTAGGTATTTTTGGTAACGAATATGTTTGTTGCATTCCTCTAGCCTTCTATTACTGTGGTAGCAAGTTTCTCTGTGTAATGTTTTATATCACATCGCATACATTCTTTTGGTATATCCTTATGTGCATGTTATTTTATTTTATCCTTGTTATAGTCTATTCATTCTTAGTTATATTTTTAACCATGCATTTTTAAATGTGGATTTGATATTGACCTTTCCCAAGTTTCCCCTTTGCTAATTGGTCCCCTTTGTTTTAACCATATGTATATGATTTGTGTTATACTCAATGTACACCTTCAGAGTTTCATTTATTTATATATGTATTTTTACTATGTTCCAGATTGGGAAGAGTGGTTGCCCCACCCCGTAGATGTGTTTTATACACTTTCTATGCGGTTATTTGGTAATGTTTTTTTTTTTTTGTTTTTTTTTAACAATTCTTTATTGAAAATAAAGCAGGAATACAATCAAGTCCACATCTAGGAGACATCAACCTGCCCAAGAAAAAAAATAAAGGGAAAAAAACAAACAACGGATTCACAATATTCAAAGCCCAATTTACATGGAAGAAAAGAACAATATATCACAAGGATTCTTTGCTAATCAGAAATGCCTCAAATTGGCCAACATCAAGAAAAACAAATTTAACACCCTCTAAAACTACAATACATTTACAAGGGTATTTCAGAAAGAAAGATGCACCAATGGCGAGGGTCCATTCTTTTAATCCCAAAAATGCCTTCCGGCGAGCCTGAGTGCTCCTACACACGTCAGGAAAAATTTGTATGGGGGCTCCACAAAAAACCTGATTCTTCTTTTTAAAGTATAAACTTAAAATCATATTTTTATCCTGAATTGAAATAAAGGAAACTAACAAGGTAGCTCACTGGGAGATTAAATCATTAGAGGATTCCAAAAATTGAGACAAATCCAAGGACTCTATGCCATTGGGGTTCCCTTCCTGTAAAGCAACAGGAGAAGAAGCCTTTACTGCAGAAGACATAGGAATATAATATATAGAGGAAAACTTGATAGAATCCACATCATCAATAAGCAGTACTTCTTTAAAGTATTTTTGTAACAAAATCAAAGGAGCAAGATAATGAGTACACGGAAAATTTAAAAAACGTAAGTTTTTCAAACGATTACTATTTTCCAAAGCCTCCAACTGATGATGAACCATAACACTATCTTTTATAGAAGAAGAGGCAGTAGCCTCTAATACAGAAAAGCGACCCTCCAATTTAGACAGTAATTTATCATGTTTAGAAAGCGATTCCTCATGGTCTGAGAGCTTCTGTACCACTTCACTGGAAAAACGCTCTACTTGGGAGAAAGAAGCGCGAAAGGAAGCTTCCATACGCGCTATCAACTCCCAAATATCCTTCAAGGAAACTTCCGCAGGGACAGCCACATCCACTGCACCAGATGAAAATTTAACCGGAGTGGGAAACATAGGTCCTTGTTCTTTAAAGGCCAACAAAGATGAAGACTTCTGAACTGAAGGAGGATTTCCACCGGGAGAACCCTCCCGAGCAGAAATAACCTCTAATACTTCTTCCCTTCCGGGTTGGGCAACCCCATGCGTATTAAAGGAGGATTCAGACACAGTACTCACGGATTCCCTCGAGTGTTCTTCCTGAGAGGGAGACGAAGCAACACCCACGAGATGGCGATCCATGGGCCCGACAGTTTTACCAACTTTAGCAGGAATTGATGAAAAAACCTTTTTCCTCCGTCTCCCCATGAGACCGTGTTGAACAGCTCCGAAGGGGCTCCAAAGGGGCGTGGCCTGCCCCTTTGGTCACGCCCCTTCGGGCACGCACCCACAGGTACGCGCCCGCGGGTCGCGTTCCGCGGCGAGCCGACGCTGAAATAGCGGCCCGAAGGGGGGCGGGGCCTCCAATCTCCTCCTCCACCCGACGCCGCACCGGAACCCAGGAAAACAGCAGGCAAGTCTCACCGGGCAGCTGGAGGGCCGACGCTGAAATAGCGGCCCGAAGGGGGGCGGGGCCTCCAATCTCCTCCTCCACCCGACGCCGCACCGGAACCCAGGAAAACAGTTGGTAATGTTTTTAATTATTTATTTACGTACCTATTTATGTGCATATAAAAAGATTTTATATGAAGGCCTTTGGCCAAAACTTGTTAAGTTGGGTCTTCAATAAAGTTGTTTTTATCAAGCAAAATGTGTTGGCCATGGTTGATTGCCTCCACTGTACTTGTGCTGCTCCTTATGCCTGGAACAAACTACCTGAGTCTGTATGTCCGGCTTCATCTTTGCCCCTTTTCAATCTGTGCTAAAGGCTCACTTCTTTGAGGCTACCTTTGGATCCTGATCCCTTGTTCCTTGTATCTCCTTGCCCTTCCCTATTTTATCCTCATTTCTAACTTTTGTCTTGTTTGTCTTGATTAGATTGTAAGTTCTAATGGGTAGGGGCTGTCTTTATCTATGTTTGTATAGCACTGTATATGCCTTGTAGCACTTTATAAATGTTTAATAGTAGTAGTAATTTATCACAGAGGTTGCAGAAGAGTCGCAAGATGCTACCACTGCTCTAAACACTGAACCAAGCATATCCAAAATCTATTATTTATTTTGTTTATCCAGATTTGTATACCACTTTTTCCTTCAATCAAAGTGGTTGGATTCACAAGTTGTGTTTACACTGAATAGGGCGACACAACGTACAAGTAGACTATTATAGTGTGGGCTTCCAACAACTCCAATGGTAGATATTAAGGCCCTCATTCTGTAACGCAGGTTGTGGGGCTGCACGTCTCACCATCCGCCTAAAGTCTATTCCCCCACCAGCTCTCCCTATACGTCTTGTGCTTCAGGACACGGAGAGCTGGCGGGATCAGGGACAGAGCAGGGGCGGACCACCTGGCAGCATGTAAAGGGCCAATTCAGATCACGGCCCTGTATGTGCTGCCAGACCTGCTGGGCCATACTACTTATACCACCTCAGAGGTGGTAAAAGCAGTTTTTTCATTGAATTGGGGCATGGCAGCCACCACTGGGGCCAGGGCCAGGTGAGTTGGTCCCCGCTGCCCGATCCAAGCCATGGGAGGCCAACCATGGGTTGGACAGTGGGGATCTTGGAGTCTGGAGCCGTGGCAGTCTGGGGTGTCTGCAAGCAGGATGTCCCCACAGGCTGGAGGGGCATGCTGGGCTGTCCTCAGTCCAGATTCTGGCTCCCACAGGAACATTTTGTTCCCATAGACTAGAATTGAGTCCTAATGGTCCAGTCTTCAGTGGGGACATCTGAACGGCCCAGATGTCCTGCTTCCAGAACCAGGCTCTACATTTCAATGTTCATATAGATATCCTCATTTGCCCCTGGGACAAGCAATTTCTCTTGTTACTTTGACCACTTGTTCACACAACATGTTTTCTTCCCTACTCATGCTGCAGGGTATATGCTAAATCTTCTAATTACTCTTATTGATTACCACATATCACTATCTCATCTTCACAGCCTACTACTCCCTTGGACGAATCACTACAGCATCTTTTTCCACCTCTCTCATCCTGCATCTCCTTCTGTGGTCCCTCCCGGGTCTTTGCCATGCCCCCATCATCACATTACTAAATCCACACTGTCGACCTTCCTTTCATCTGTCTCTTTCCATCCAACTTCACATCCCTCATACCAGATAACCAGGCTTCTACCTGGAATCAGTTGAGAAGCTCCCTTGACATCCTGGCTCCTCTGTCTACCACTTCTCGTTCTCAGCTCTCCCATCATCCCTGGTTCCTCCCAGGTTTGTATATTCAGATGGCAGCTGCAGAGGGAAGAACGCCTATGGCGTCCTTTCCACACCCCCTCCCCCTCACTAGCTTCATACCAATACACTCACACTGTGTATAGTCAGGCCATTCTTTCAGCTAAAAAAGATTGCTAGAGTCATCTTATCTCAACTGTCAATAATAAACCTAAACAACGTTACTCCATAGTCCCTTGCTTACTCCACCCACCATCCCTCAAAGGTGCCCCTCATGCTGAACAACTGGCTCGGTATCTTTTCAACAAGGTCCAACATCTTCAGCAGGGTTTTGAACCCCGCAAATCCCCCTCCCCCTCCCTCTATAACTGAAGTTCTTCTGTTTTCTCTGGAGTGCCCACTGATCCTGTGCATCCCCACAAGTATTCATGCTTTAATCCCATGACTATGCTCACACTCATAAAAGCTCTTTTAAAACCATGTGTGACTTGGATCCTATCCCCTTTCCTGGGTCACTGAGAAATCTTTAGCTCTTCTGCCATTCATTCTCTCTACAATAATAGTCTGTCACCCGGCATCTTCCTCTCATCTTGGAAAACTGCTATCATTTGCTCCATCCTGATGAACCCCCTACTTGACCCCACTGCCCCAGCTAATTTCGCCCTGTCTCTAATCTCTCCTTTTTGTCAAAAATCCTGGAAAAGCTAGTCTTCTCACAACTCCTACACCATCTTGAGCACACGAACTTTCTTCATACATGTTAGTTGGGTTTTAGACTGGGTCATAGCACAGAAACTATGATGGTTCTTAACAAAACACAGGCTTCTTTGGATAAGGGTAACATTTCTTTGGTGGTGTCTCTAGATCTTTCCTGCGCCTTTGACCTGGTCAACCATTCTATTCTCTTGTTACATCTCTCCTTTGCTGGTCTAAACTCTACTGTACTGTATTAGTTCTACTCTTTTCTCTCCTCCCAAACTTACTACATTACTTCCTCCTATTCCCCTCTTTCCTGTGGGATCCCACAAGGGTCCGTACTGGGCCCTTTACTTTTCAATATCTTTCTTGCCCTTCTTCACTCATCTTAGTACATGCAAAACATCTATATCTTCCATCTCCATCACAAGTCCACCTTGAAAGCACTCGTAACTCTGCATTCTTCTATCTAGGTCCTTCTCACTGGAATTCCCTCCCAGCTGGTATTCGCCTTGAATCATCCTTTTTCAGATTTAAAACTGCTGTTAAGACTTACTTATTTCAACATGCATACAACCTTCCCAGTAGCCTCACCAAGAATTTAGACATCTCTTTGGTCCGATGTGCATATTACCTTTCCATCTAGCCCAACGGGAACTTCTGCTCCCTACCCCCCCCCCCCCCAACACCCTTTTTGTACCTAACTTTCCTATCCTATTTATTTTAACTGTTGTTAATTTTCCTTTTTATATAACCACTTTGATATGAGTGACAGGTGGTATATATTGTAAAGCTTTCCAATAAACCATAAACCATACTACTACTACCTAACATTTGTATAGTGCTACAAGATGTACTCAGTGCTGCACACACATGTAAAAGATGGCCCAAGCTCATCGGAACTTACAGTCTAGTCAAGATTGACAACATAGTAGCTGTAGATATGGGATATATCTAGGGGTAATGGTAAGGAAACACAAAGGAGACCGGGTGAGTTAAGATCCAAAAGTGACAGCGAAGAGGTGAGCTTTCAGCCTGGATTTGAAAAGGGTCAGAAAAGGCACCTGACGTACAGACTCAGGTAGTTTGTTCCAGCAGAAGGAGCAGCAAGGTAAAGGGATCAAAGTCTGGAGTCAGCAATAGAAGAGAAGGGTACAGATAGAAGTGATTTGCCAGAAGAGCGGAGTTCCCGAGGAGGGGTGCAGGGAGAGATGAGAGGAAAGGTAGTGAGGAGCTGCAGAGTGAATGCAATTATAGGTCAGCAGGAGAAGTTTGAACTGGATGTGGATACAGATAGGGAGCCAATGAAGTGACTGGAGAAGAGGGGTAATATTGACACACGGAGCTAGCAGTCATATCAGAAGTACAATACCCTAGGATAACTATTGACCAACATCCTATTTATTTATTTGCTTTGATATACCACGCTTTTTGAAATCAGTGCGGTCTACATATAATGTGAACAGTAAAATAGTTTACATAGAACAGTTTGCATTGAACTGGAAACAATGTTAAATAAACAAGTATTAAGCACATAGGAGTGTTCGGGCGGCTGTGTTCATGGCCAGTTGTAATGGCTGGAGAGCATGCTTTGTCAGGCCATGGAAAATTATGTTGGTGTAGTCCAAGTGAGGAAAGACAAGGGCATGGCATACTGTGCAAAAGTCTGAGGGCTGGAGGAGAGGGCGTAGATGCCAGAGGGTTCTTAGTTTACGATAGATTGCCTTGATGACATTTTGAATGTGGGCTTCCCAATTCAGATGTTGGTCCAAGGTGACTCCAAGATAACGTACTTCTTCCTTAGCCATGAGTTCGAAATCTTTCAGCCTGAGGGAAGTTGGTGAGGTGAAAGTTTGGTCTTTGGTTATGAATAAGACCTCTGACTTTCTGCTGTTAACCATCAGATTGTAGGTAGACAGCCAGTCGGAGATCACATTGAAGCATTCTGCAATGGAAGAATTCTTTCAGACCCACATAAACAACATGACAAAGAATATATATGGAAAAATAAGAACTCTCCAAAGACTCTGCCCTCTTCTTGAACTCTATGGGGTATGTTTACTAAACCGCGCACACGTGCGCGGCACACAGTAGCATACGCTAATGATGCACTTAAGTGCTCTTAAGTGCCCCGCACACATGTGCGTCACACTAACAGGCCCCTGCACACGTGCACCTCACACTGACAGGCCCGCGCAAGTGTGCGGTGCGCTGATGTGCGATAGAGGCGTGGAAAGGCATTTCGAGGGTGGAGGAAGGCTCCCGAGGGGCGGGGGGATGGGGTCAATGGGTGGAGAGTGGGAGGGGAGAGGCTCCACGCACAGGAGCGGGGCTGCATTTCGGCAAAAAAAATACCGTAAGTGAAACCCTCACGTTAGAGCCGATTTAAAGGGAACCGGGGAAACCTGAAAAATGTGAGCATTGTGATACATGTGCACAGAACAAAATAGCAAATATAAATTGAAAATGACCACAACAAATTCCAAAAAAATTATAATCCAGCTGGGCAACAGTGATATTAATGGGCAACCATAAAAAACACTCCCAGGAAAGCTCCAAAAGTAAGAAATGTTTTTTGGAAGGGTCTACGCTCCGTAGACTCTTTCAAAAAACACTGCATTTTATTGGAGCTTTCCTGGGAGTGTTTTTTATGGTTGCCCATTAATATCACTGTTGCCCAGCTTGGTTTTGGTTTTCTTCCCCTTTTTTGGAGGTCATTTGTGAGGTTTATTTGCACCTTTGTCCCCATACAAGGTAAACGAGCCCACAGTAAAATTGTGCAGAGCAGGGTGTCTGACTCGTGCGTCCAGGTTTCCTATCTCCAGAGACTGCACTGTCTCTGTGGCCACAGTGTGGTGCAGCAGACACAGCTGGTGCCTGTAGGACCAGAGGGTCACAGGTTCAAGTCCCAGCTGGGGCTCCTGCCAACCCAGTCTCCATAGTTTTACCCACCACTAAACAGTGATAGTAAAGACACTCCTTTATTGCTGAGAACATAAGCATGGTTCAAACACCCATATTTTACCCTACACCGCACACAAACCATAACAATGGGCATTACCTACAGCCAAGTCCCCCAAATTCAGTCCTGGAGTGCCACAACTCAATCAGGTCATATGCTTTTTCCCAGATAAGGACATGCACTATTCAAGTTAGTAAAATCCATAACAAGAGAACCAGTTTCAGATCAACCTGCAATGCCGCAGCCACAGGACTACGCAAATTACCTGCAATCAAAAATGATTACAGCCAACACGAGCATAAATACCAACAACCCATCTGTATCACCTAAGCCATCTCAAATAACTCCATTTTGCAACTTCAATACTATATCAACTAGTGAAATTGAGAAAATTATCGCCTCCATCAATCCTAGCACAGCACCCAATGACCCATGTCCAGCCAGCTGGATCAAAGATTTGCGCCATGATCTAAGCCAAATCCTGTACCTGATACTGAACCAGTCCTTCCTAACAGGCTCATTCCCCCAAAGTCTGAAACACACCTCTATCAAGCCCCTACTCAAAAACAGTAAGCTCGATCCATCCAAAGTTGAATCATTTAGGCCAATCTCGAGCATCCCCCAGCTTGCAAAAATTATCGAGAAAGCTGCCCAACAACAGCTCCAGCATCATATTGACACGGAAGCACCACTGGACAAATCACAACATGGATTCAGAGAAGCACATGGAGTTGACACAATCCTTACAACCTTATTCAATGATCTTATCACAGGAATAAACAGCATCAAACAAGGATTTGTACTCATATTTTTAGACATTTCCGCCGCCTTTGATTCTGTGAACCACAACATACTGCTGCAACGTCTGAGAGAGAAGGGGATTCAAAGCACAGCACTGGAATGGTGTAGATCCTACCTTTCCAATAGGTGGCAACAAGTTAAAACGGGCCAGGAATCATCAGAGCCATTCCTACAGTCTCAAGGTGTACCTCAAGGATCTTCACTATCGGCATTAATGTTCAATATATATATGCAGCCGATATGTGAATTGATCCGATCCTTCAATGTGCAATGCCTGGCATACGCAGATGACATCCTCATATACATGCCGTTTAAAACTGACCAACCAGTGTTTACACCAATAATCAACTGTTTCGGTGCAATAGCTGAATGGCTGCTGACACAAAACTTAAGAATAAATCATAGCAAAACTGATGTACTATTTGTCACAAGGAATCGCAAGTTCATACCTCCTCCGTCACTGCTGGTCAATAACATAGAACTGACGTCCAAACCCACAATCCGATACCTCGGCATCACATTGGATCAACACCTGGATATGACAATGCATGTGAAGAATGTGACAAAGAGGATATATCATAAGATCAGAACGCTACGCCACCTCCGCCCACTACTTGACTATACTGATTACCGATCAACCTTCCAGGCACTAGTCCTCCCACATCTAGATTTTGCGAATATCATCCTCCACGGGCTCTCTCAATCAACCTTAAATCCACTTCGTCTGGCTATGAATGCAGCTGCAAGAGTCCTCTCTGGGTCACCAAGATCTGCTCACATAACGCCTATCATGAAAGACCTACACTGGCTACCTCTACAAGCCAGACTCTCATATAAGTCACTAGTCCTGACCTTCAAGGCCATGAATAACTACCCACCGCACCAATTAGCAAACTAATCCATAACACCCTCGAAAATAGAAACAGAAGGACCACTGCTATGAATACCTTAATAGTTCCCAAGATGATGACATCATGTACCAAAGCTACATCGAACAGAGCTTTCTCAATATTTGCACCCCTGAATTGGAATTTACTTCCCCATGAAATCCGTTGCATCAAAAACCTATTACAATTCCGAAAAGCCGTGAAGCATCACTTATTCACAAAATACTACCCAGACGTGACCTCGGACACTCACACTACCAACAGACCTCCAACTTACACTAAACACCTTAATACCTTAATACAACCAGAAAAAGGTTAAACTCCACGATAGTTCACTTCCCCACTGTTGATCTGTGCCTCCTACATGAATACACATACAATTTCCACTCGAATTTACATATTTATATAGTAAAAGCATATATATAGTATAATGTTGACTGTACATAGTTATCCCTGTTACTCCATGTTATATATTCCTGTGTTCTCTGTAAACTCAATGTTACCTGTTTGCATTGCAGTATATTTGTTCGATGTACACCGCGCTGATTTTAATAGCGCGGTATAGAAGAGATGTTAAATAAGTAAATAAATTAAATAAATGTCTGCATGTTGGCGGAGGGTACAGGTGGTGGAGGGGGCAGTGGCTGCATGCCACAGCAGACAGTGGCCTAGGCGTGTGCAGGCTGGCACCATCCAACGCAACAGACAGGCTCTGTTGGATGTACAGTCATGGCTCCCCAGGGAAGGCAGCATATCTGTGGCAACACGGTGGTGCAGTGCACACAGACAGTGTATGCAGGAACAGATGGTCACAGGTTCAAAGGCCAGCTGGGGCTACCTCCAATCCTGTCCACATATTTTTCCCACAACTAAACCGTGATAGTAAGGACAAACCTTTATTGTTGAGAACATACGCATGGCTAATACGCCTATGTTTTACCACACCAAACACAGACACCATAAACAGCCGCATTACCTAGAGCAGAGTCTTCCAAATGCAGTCCTGGAGGGCCCCACACCATTCAGGTTCCATGCTGCCTCTAATAAAGATGCCTGTGCTGAATATCTATGCACCACCCCCATGGTATGCAGATGTAGCTCATGCATATTTATGAGGGACAGCATGAAAACCCGAACACTGTTTGGAACACCAGGACTGGAGTTGGGAAACTCTGCCGTAAAGCAGCAGCCAACAGGGCCAGACACACCCACACACACACACCCACAGGCCCCATTGGCCAATGCCTCCTGGAGAGGCAGGACATTGGGCCCTGCCTGTATCTCCCAATACTAGCAGTTGCATACCTTAGCAATGCCACCCTACACCTGGGTATATGGTACACAGCTATCAAATGTTTCCCATGATAACTGGCAGATATCAATTCCTACGTTAAGCACATTTTGCTCCTTGGACTCCACCATAACAATCATTCTGATGTCTGCGGTGTGTGCTGCAGGTCTGGTCTCTGACAGTGTTTACCGCCCTGGAGAGTGACCCCCAACAGTAATGCGTACCATATCCATGCCTGTACTGTGCCCAGGACTGGTGTGGTGGGTATGGCTGCTGAACCCCTCTATAGTAGCACAATGCTGGCATAGGTGTGGGGGTGGCTGTCTGTCTATACAGTGTGTGGTGGCTGCAAACACCTTCCACAGCCCACACTGCCAGCAATGTTGCCAGTATTGGGCTGCCAATGTGCATAATGAGGAGCAAGGTACCATGGGTATAGGCCGGACAGGGTGGCCTGGCCAGGGTGCATCTGCACAGGGCATAGGGCACTGACTGGGACATTTTACTGCCCGGCCACCACCTACACGGACAGGGTGACCTCAGTATGTCCTGCTGAGAGATCACTCTCACCCTGACTGTGCAGTGACCACAGCATGGCTAGGCACCCCCATAGTACCATATAGTATTTCTCTCATGTGATAGATATGGGTTTTCTTTTGGGGCCCAGTCACTGATTTATCTGCTTGCTGTGTATGCTGACATTCTAGTTCTGGGTGCATGCTTCTCCACTGGGAACATGCACTGTGGACTAACTAGCACACTGCAGCTGGTATGTGTTGTGATGGAGCAGCTTGCAGGGTGTAGCGGATGATGACTTGCTGCTGGAAAATATCAGATAGTGGTGGGGGTCACCATATCCAGGCCTAATATGTTCTGGACCTGGACCTGGTCCTGGGCGCCTCATTGCACCCTCAGGGTGAGCACAGTACCCGCACAATGTGACGGTGTGTAGCTACTCTGTGCCAGTAAAACACACAGTCAGTACCCCCTACCAGGCCGAGGTGGTGTGTGGGGGCACATGGTCACTTCCCTCTACCGGGCCGAGGTGCTGTGGGGGTGCATTGCCCATCTTGTGTTAATCTGTGGACAGCTGATTTGCATGTGCAGTGCATCATGGGTATGGGTGGGCTAACCCTATCCTGGTGACCACAGCAGACTGTCTGTGTGGTGACGTGCATGCTCTCTGCAGCCAGCCAGGGGCTTGCTAGCAGCTGTAGAGCTGTAGCCCAATGGTTGCTTCACTGCCTCTGAAGCCAGAGGTCATGGGTTCAAACCCACAGTGGGGTTATTTGAAAGGGTTGTCCAACATGTTTTTTTTTTAATGTACATATTTTGATGCCAGCAAAAACACCCTCAGCGTACTGTACCCATAAGGTGCCTCTGAGGGTGCTTTATAGGGCACCCTATAGGGCACCTTATGGTTCCCATCCATATAAGGTGCACTATACAATATCCTGTGACGCAACCTATAGGGTGCCCTATAGGGGACATTTTAGGGTGCTGTGGCGGACAGTGCAATTTATAATGTGCCCTATGGAGTGCCTTATAGGGTGCCTTATACGGCACCTTCAATTACGGCACGTGAGGGCATGTTTGCTGGCAGCAATTAATAACATTAAAATAAAGTGCTGCAGGACAAAATATGTACAACGCAAAGCTGATGCCACATATTATGGGGAAGATTGCTTTAGGAGGCATTTTATTCATATTTTAATTATCACTACTAGCAAACGCACTCTCAAAGCGTGTTAACATAAGGCGCCCTATAAGGCACATTTTAAAGTGCACTGTCAGCCAAGGCACCCTAGAATGTTGCTTATAGGGCGTTTTAGAGGGTGCCATATGAGCTACCGCAAGGTCAGTGTACTGTTTTTCATGGCAGCACTGTGCAGTTTAAGGAATGAAAAGCATAAGTAGGTGCGCTGACAGGCAAGGAGGAGCAGCAGTGGAGCACAATGGTTAAAGCACTGACTGCTGATACAGGGGTCATGAGTTTGCTCCCCAGTGTGCCTAATACGTAAGGCTGGCTGTGGCATCAGCTTTGCATTGTACATATTTTGTCCTGCAGCACTTTATTTTAATGTTATTAATTGCTGCCAGCAAACATGCCCTCACGTGCCGTAATTGAAAGTGCCGTATAAGGCACTCCATAGGGCACATTGGAGTGTGATCTTGTGGTTTTTGTCATGGAAATATTCAGCCAGGGTTTGGGCAGAAAGAGAAGGAGAGGTTTGAGGCTGAGGCACCTCGAGGAGAGAGTTGAGAGTTGTAAAGAGATGGCGAGGGTCAGAGGCATTAGTCAGATGGACACAATAGTCTTGTTTGGCAAGTGCTATGGCTAACTGGAAAGAGACAAGCATGAATTTGAAGTGTAAAAAATCCATAAGGGTGCGGGATTTGAGCCAAGCACGCTCAGCTGAACGTGCATAGGAACATAAATAGTGGGTAGTGAAAAGCATCCAGGGCTGGGGTACTGTACGCCTCACAGGATATGGCATGGACACAGGAAGAGCATCCAGAGTAGAGGAGAGTGCAGCATTATAGGAAGCTACTGCCTCATCATAGTGAAAGAAAGAGGTTATGAGACAGTGGAGGAGACAGCCAAAGGGTCAATAGCATGAAGATTTCTAAAGAGGTTGGAGGAGACAGCACAAGGTTGAGGCAGTGGGTAATGAAGAATTTAGCTTAGCAGGTGATGGTCCAATAAGGGAAGAACTGAGGTACAGAGGTTTGAGGGTAAGCAATTAGAGCAGTGGTTCTCAACCCAGTGCTCTAGGCCTCCACACAGCGACACACACACACATATACACATATATATTTATTTATTTAACATGTTTTATATACTGCCTTATCATTAATTCAAGGCTGGTCACATGGAACAAACATAGCAATAGGCTTTTACATAGAACAGGGAGTAGAAACTTGGAGGAGTATATGGGGTAGTAGATGCATTTAACAATGGCTAACTATGTACAGTAACTTTGTTGCAATGAGGTGATATGGCTACATTTATCAGTTGTCCATTGCATACATCTGTAATGTCTCACTGTGGCATTTGTTATACTAGGTGGGACCATAATATTCGAGGAATAGATGGGTCTTGATGGCTTTTCTGAAGCCAAGTAGGTCTTTGATTGCTCGTATTGGGACAGGTAGATGATGCCAAAGTTGGGGAGCATACAGAGAGAAGGCTCTGGTGCAGGTGAATTGTTTTGATGATCTGTAGTTTGTTGGGGTTTTGATGATGTTTGTGTCTGTACTTCTTCTTGTTCTTATTGCACTTGATTTCTGGATCAATGGTTGAAGAGTCGGCAGAGATAGATTATTTAATATTTACAAATTATTAATATGCTTTTGTACTTATACAGCTCTCCTAGCTTGGCCCAAGTTCAAAGGCTTGCTCAACCAAAAGAGTTTTTAGAAGGAATTTAAACTTGCAGAAAGCTCAATTGGATACAGGAAGGTAGACAATTTGACCACAAAGAAAACAGCAGCCCATCATATTGACACGGAATGGAGGCAGTAGAATGAATTTCTAAATTGTGAAGATAACGTAAGCAGCAGGAAGGGACATATTGGATAGTGAGACATGAGAGGTACTGGGGAGCGTTATTGTGAAGAGCTTTATGTGTCAAAGTGAGGATCTTATATCGAATATGTTGGGGGAGCAGGAGCCAATGGTGCTGAATGAAGAATGGAGTTACAAGGTCAAATTTTCTTGGCTTGAGCTAACGGTCAAATGGTAATATTTTGAATAGATTGAAGCCGCTTCAACTGGTAGTTAGGAGACTGGTGAAAATAATGTTGCAGTAGTCAAATTGCATGATTACAGTACTAAGAAGGATGGATACTTGCGTAGTTGAATCCAGGAAGGGGCATAACATTTGAAATCTATGCAGAGCAGAGAAAGTGGATTTGGAAAGGTGACTGATATGTGTACTAAAGGGAAGCTCAGAATGAATGTAAACAACCAGATTTTAAAGGAATGGTGCATAGAAATAGAAGTGGAACCAAGGAATGGTGCAGAGCAATAGCAGCTGTACCTGAGCCAGTGATGCATGTGGCGGTAGTTTTTGACATATATATTCTCTAAAGAAACATTGGCAGTGAAAAGGTCAGGGAGGGAGCTGTCAGTCTGGGTGATAAGAAGAATTCCATTGGCATACATATAAAACAGGATACCTAAGGACTGAATAAGACTAGCTATGGGACTGAGAATAATATTGAACAGTATTCAAGAGAGAGATGAACCATGCAGTACTCCACAAGAAAAGGAGTAGGGCACTGATGTGCTGAGGTGCATATGAACCTGATAAGTCCTATTGGAGAGGAAGGAGGAAAACCAAGCAAGAACATTATCATGGAGGCCTGTATTAAACAGTCAGGAGAGTAGAAGGGTTATGGTCCACTATGTCGAATGCAGCTGTAAGGTCAAGTGAAATGTCAAGGTTACAGTGGAAATCATTGAGGACAGAGGTGACAATGGTCTCCGTGCTATAGAGAGCACAGAAGCCAGATTGGCGAGGGTGTAGCGCGAGAGTATGTTCGAAGTAGTCAGTTAACTGTGTTTTGATTGAGTGCTTCACCAGTTCAGAGACAAACTACAGATTGGAAACGGGGTGATAGTGCGCTGGGTCAGAAGGATCCAGCTTAGAGCCCTTTAGGCAGAGATGAACTATGTTTTTTTCCAGGCCAGGGGAACATGGCCAGAGGTCAAGCTATTGTCAAACATGGAATGAATGAAAATAAGTGCCAGAGAATTTTCAGTCAGCCAGATCAATGGGATTGGATCTCAGGCACATTTAGTTTTCCTGGTGGCCAAAGCAAACATAGTCACTGCCATGACACTAACTGGGGCAAACGTACTTTAGTGTGGGCAAGGTCAAAACAGGTGGTGTCGGAAGATGTGGACAGAACAAAAGTGGGGGCTACTTGCAGGCCAAGCCAAGCAGAAAAGCCTTTGAAGGAAAGAAAATGGCCAGGTCATCGGATGAAGGCCCACCCGCGGGTGGGGGAGGTGGAGAAGGGGGGTGGCAGAGGAAGATGTGTTGCAAGTCGAAAGGCAGGTGATGATGGAGAAAACTGTGATGAGTTTCATTGCATTTTTTCACATTGGACACAATTTTGCATTCTCTGTGCTATCTTTTAGTGCAGTGGCTTTATGCTGATTTCCCCATTCTAATCTTTCTTCTTGCATCGGGGAGTAAGATTAGCATGGAAAAATCTAGCACAAACTGTTGTACAAAGGGATAGCACAGGTTGCCATATTGGCTTGTAAGTTTATGTCTGAGGCAGTGGAGGTTTAGGGAACTTGCCCAAGAACACAAGAGAATGGGAGTAGAATCCTGCTTCCCTGGTTGAGTATTGACCTGAGGCAAGAAAATTAACATACTTCTATAAGACATTCTACTTAAATTATCACAAATAGTTGCTAGTTGTCAAGCTTAGAACACTTTGCTCTAATTTATATTTTACAGCTTAGCATAAATTGTTCATTAGCAGCTTTATTCATAAGAAAATGATACAAATCTATTTGTTATTATTACCTTGCAGCTAGAAATGTATGAAGGTCACCCATCTGTGTAAGGAAGGCTGTAGGTCTTAATCTTAATAATTATGGACTGATCGCTGTGCTATCAATCTCACCTAAATTGCCATAGACGTCTGTGCATGTCTATGGCTCTGATGTCTTCGACCAACACAATTTGTTAACAGCAATGTAATCAGGTTTCAGACCTTGTCTCTTCATTGCTATCACATATTAGAAGTGGCACTTGTGTCTTAGTTCAAGGACGTTATTCAAGAGCAATATCTAAAGACTTGCCTGAAGCTCTTGACTCAGTTAGACTTGAGTTATAAAACTCAATCTGTTTCAGTGATAAGCCATTAGACTGTTGGGCAGACAAGCTAAATGACCATACTCAACAGGTCACTATTAATAATGCCAGCTCTGACTTGAAGACCAATTCAATCAGTGTCCCCTGCTGGTGGAATGAAGTTGTTGACCTGCTTTTATATTGTTATAAATGACTTTTAGCAATCTGACGAAAATTGCAAGCTTAATGATATAGAGGGTAAGCAATCATACCTTATCATAAAACTAAAACTTAAGGTGAAATAAATTATAACTGTTCTCGACACATGGCAAGGAGTAGAAGAGTAGCTTAGCAGTTAGAGAAGCAAGTTGCAAACCGTAGAAGCCAGGGTTCAAATCGTGCTTCTCCTATGGATGCTATTTGTGACCTTGGTCAAGTCATTTCACTCTCCATTGTCTTAGGTGAATTTTTCAAAACAAGACGCAGGTTCAGGATGACAGAAACCTCCGAAAATTGATTTTTTTTGTCGGACAAAATGCCTCCAGGCAAGAACATCTTAACTGGAGGTCTGTGTCCTTTTAATCAAATGCAGCATAACACTTGAAACTACGTAAATCACAACTTTAAAACAAGTAGTACTTAGCTCAAGTCCCCAGCACAGCAGAACTGGGGCAGTGCAATCAATTTTATGCAAGCATTGGGATGTCTTATGTGTGCATAACTGTTTTCAAAAGCCATTATGTTTGACAGGTTCCTCTTCCCCTGCACAAGAACTTACGGGACAAAGGGGCCACTTTCCATGTGGACAATGTAACTATTGCTCTGGATCCTTGATAGGGGACACATGGGAAGATCCTGGCACAAAACGGCTCTGGCAATTTACACATTCTAAATCTTGTGATACCGCTTTTGTGGTATACCTATTGGTGTCCCCCTGTGGGCTTAAATATGTTGGATGCACTTCTCGCGCTTTTAAGAAGCGCTTAGTGGAACATGCTTCATGAGTTCGCACTCAGACACTTTCAGCTCCGATTATTTCCCATACTCTACAATATGCTCATTTATTTGCTCAAGTTACTTGGGACATTATTGATTGGATACCTCCTTTCACTTCGGGTGGTGATCATGTTTCCCGTTTGCGACAAGTTGAACAGCAGTGGATCTTTAGATTAGATTCTGTCACCCCGAAGGGTTTGAATTTGGAGGTTGATTGGCATGGTCTGTGATTCTGTGTTCTCTTCCTTCCTGGGATGTTTGTATTTTCATTGCTCTCATCCCTGGTTGTTTGAGCAGCTAACATGTGTTCTTATTGACATCAGGCGCCGGTTTTCTTAAGATTCTCCGTGGTGTGTGCCCCAGCTGCGCATTTTGATACTAGCGGTGGCGTGAAGGAACCTGAAGCAGGATCTGGGAAATGTGCTGACCCGAAACGCAAGACTGTATCGTTTCACCACCGGACTGGTTGATGTTGCTGTTGCGCTGTGTTGGGGACTTGAGCTAAGTACTACTTGCTTTAAAGTTGTGATTTACACAGTTTCAAGTGTTATGCTACATTTGATTAAAAGGACACAGACCTCCAGTTAAGATGTTCTTGCCTGGAGACATTTTGTCCGAAACAAAAAATCTATTTTCGGAGGTTTCTGTCATCGTGAACCTGCCTCTTGTTTTGAATATTTGTGAGGGACTGGCAGGGTTTTTGGCCCTTGCGGGGGGGGGGTTGCAGTGATTTTAGGTGAATTTTTCTCTCCAAATAACACTACGTGCTATGGTGGTGCTGGGATAAAACAATTAACTTTACAGGTAGTGGTGATATTCAGCTGCTATCCATGTGAGGAAATGCTTGAATTTAAGCCTGGGAAAAAGTCTTGAATGAAACTGTTTAGCTATACATATAGCAGCTGAATGTCACTCCTGCCCGTGGTGCTGATCTCCTTGTACATATATTCAGCAACACAACTTGTCTGTATAGTGGAGCTGATTATATTTCTTTTTTAATCTGCCATGGATGGCATAAAAAAACATGGTCTCACTGCCACTACTGAATGTTGACCTGGTAGATTTGAAAATGTGATCTATGCATGTCCCTTTTCCTACCCAAGCTCAAAGACTAGAAATATCATTGGAAAGGAGGTATATGAAAAGGGGGGGGGGGGGGGGCATAGCATAGAAGCAAGGGCAAAGAAGCAGCCAGGATGACAGGAGCATCATTAGCAGTGGGCATGTAGGGAATTTCCTTACAGTGCCCAAAATCTCAGCATAGCAATTAAGCATATCCACATAGCAAAATCTCTGGGTTAATGGTCAGAGGCATGAGCAGCGGATTCCCGGCAGTTAACGTGGGAATGCATACCCTAACACACGGTGCAATTACTGCAGATGCACCTAACATCATTAAGGTGGCTTTAGGTTAATGGATGCTAATTGCAACATGACCAGGGTACAATATGTCCCTCCATGCTAACTTTGATGTGCTCTCCATCCCCTAATGGGCCCATTCTCTGCCCCAACTCATGATTAGAAGTTAGCATGGGGAATTGGCATGCTGACATTTACCATGGCCTGAGTGCACAGTTACAGCATGCCAAAATGCGTGTTAACTGCTTAGTTTAGTTAGTAAAGGCTGCCTTAGATTTCAAGCTCTCTGGGGACAAGGAAATACCTACTGTACCTTGAACTTCTGAGAAAGGTGTGAGCTGAATTCAGTTTTGGTCCCCCCCCCCCCCACATTCACATTTCAAACCGGTTATTGAATCAACTAATGTTCTAGATACTTGAAGATAATATTTACTAAACTATGTTAACTGTTCAATATAGAAATTAATGTACACTAACAGCTTGATGGTATGTTTGCTCGAACACGCTAATGTGAAAAATGCCATTTTAAATGCATGGCTCAGGCAGGAATTATGTCTTTCAGTCGGTGAAATAAGTTCTAATGAGGGGCCCAAGCGAAATGTTGCTTTAGCCCCCCACCCCCCTCCTTCGTATAGCCCCCTCCCCCATTATCACAGTGGCACACAGCAGCATCAAACTTGCTTTAACATGTTTGCTACCCTGCCATCACGCTCTTAAGTTTTCAGCAGGTTCGCAGGTGTCATCTCCCAGGCTGAAGTCTTTTGGTGCAGCTGTTATTGTGAGATTTTGGCCCTGGAGGTAGTAGCCGAGAGTCCTGGTGAAAACCTAAGAGTAGAGGCAGCACGGAAAACATGTTCAAGTAAGTTTGCTGCTCTGTCTTACTGTAGCTGGGTGGGCCCTTTTCCTGCCCAGGCTTCCCCACATTGTGAGGGGCTGCTTGGGTGGAATTTATACCACTGCTTGCAGGTAATATGAGTGTTATTATCATGAGTTTACTTATAACGTGCTAAATAAGAGTGCAGTTAAGGTGTGCTAAGGCTTTGCACTTAAGATGCTTTAACTGCAGAAGTAAAGATGTGATAGTTAGAGAAACCTCTGTGATAACTTTTAGAGGCATTTCTAAGATTTTTGGGAAGGTTCCATGAAGTTCTCATAGGGCAGTGTTTTTACCATATGTCATCAATATCACCCCAAGAGACAGCACGTAGCTATATGGTACACCATGGATTTCCAGACCTGCAAACTAGAACTCGGGAAACTAGAACGCAATGGCGCCACACCAGACAAGCACTCGACTGAGATGCTTACTTGACCAGTCTTCAAGAACACTGTAGTATAATCAATCAGTAACAAAAGGAATTCCATAAAAAGCTCTTATTGTCTGCGCTTAATCAGTCTCGAGAGCTGTTTGATATAGTTAAATCCTTGCTAAAAGGTCTCACCGAGCATCCCAAAACCAATGCCCCACACCCTCAGACCTTTGCATCCTACTTCCAAAGCAAATACTGTGGAAACCCTCACAACACAGAAGAAACTCTAAATGGAAACAGTTTTGTATGCAAGCTATCATATTTCAATCCAGTCACAGAGGATTATATAGAAACTATAATTCAAGGCTTCAATACCACTACCTCAGCAATCGACCCATGCCTGACCAGCTGGGTCAAAATAGCACATTCCGAATTGACCACCTTGAGCCAGGGCATTGTGCCAGCATCTCTCAAAACAGCTTCTACTAATGAATGAGGAATTGGACACTAGCAAGCTAACCTCCTATAGACCCATATCCAACCTTCCGCTCTTGGCAAAAATCATAGAGAAAATAGTCCAACAGCAGCTCCAAGACCACATAGACACCTATGCCCCTCTGGATCCGCAACAGCATGGATTCAGACAGCATCATGGTGTTGAAACTCTCATAACCTCTCTCATGGATAGGCTCATAAAAGGCATTGAGAAATCCAAATAAGGCTTTATCTTAATTTTTATAGATATTGCCTCAGCATTCAACTCCATTTGCCATAATGCCTTGATAGGTCACCTGCATGAGATAGGGATAGAAAATGCATCGCTAGACTGGGTCTGATCCTACATGAGAGGATACCAGCAACAATCAAGAATAGATGCTCACTTATCAGCCACATACACCCAAACATAAGGAGTCCCGCAAGGTTCAGCACTATCCTCCCTGCTATTTAATCTCTACATTCAGCCTATATGTCCCCTAATTCAGTCCCTTGGCATACATTATCATGTTTAAGCTGATGACATTTTGTTATATGTACCTTTCTCCACCGACTAACCTGACCACAGTAAAGTAGTGTATTGCTTCAATTCAGTTTCCCAATGGCTTTCTAAGCACAACCTCATGGTTAACTGCGAAAAGACAGAAGTGCTGTTTATAACCAAAGACCGATCATTCATTCCTCCATCAACCATAAAGGTACACAATGCAGATCTCGAAGTAAAACAGGAGAATCATTACCTCGTAGTCACCCTTCACCAGCAACTGAACCTGCATTCCCATATCAACAATACCACTAAAGTCATTTACCACAAGATAAGAACTCTCCACCACTTACGCCCATTCCTTGGTCCACATGACTACTGCATTTATGGTTGATGGAGGAATGAATGATTGGTCTTTGGTTATAAATAGACTCTCTCTTCTCTATCTTTGTTTTACATTATACTTCTTCTGTGGCACAAACGGTGTCAGGAACTCAGCAGAGGCATCGTTGCTGCAATCAAGTATGGAAGGAGGCAAGTCTGGGATTATATTTATTTAGACAGATTTGTATACCACCTTATCCTTCTTGTATACCACCTTATCCTTCTTTATTAGGCCAAATTTCATTTCTTCTCGTTAACATATGTATCCATTGTTATCTTGTTACCTTATGTATCCATTGTTGGAGTGGAGGAGTAGCCTAGTGGTTAGAGCAACTGCCTCATACCCAGAAGATCAAGGGTTCAATTCCCACTGACACTCCTTGTGACCTTGAGCAAGTCACTTTACCCTCCATTGCCTTGGAAGAAAAGGCTGGCAATCTACTTCCAGTGATACATTGCCAAGAAAACCCAGAGGTAGCTTGCTCACTATGAGTCAACACTGACTTGATGGCACTTAAAAAAAATATATATATCCATTGTCATCTTGTTTCATGTAAACAGTTGAAATATGCTGCCAAAATTGTTCTATGTAAACCATCTTGACTTGTAGAAAGATGGTATATAAAAATTGTTAAATAAATTTTGGCCTGTCTCCATCCATACTACTTCTTTTAGAGGGACATTCCATAACCACGCACATTCATGTGTGCACCTAGCTTGCATGTTCCATAAAATAAACCATGTACGTGTTTTACCTTATAGAAAGGGCACAGTAGTCTCAAACACGTTTACACTGGGTGCCACCACTTACACCTACCCCATGGCAGGTATAAATGCCTACACCTATATTTCCACAAAACACATGGAAGTTACAGGATTGGTGTACTTTCATGCTCTGCCTACACTCCTCCCAGATTACACTCCTGCACACGCCCACTCTATAGGTTGTCACCACGTGGCCAGCCCTCAGCCTAGGGCGCAGAGGGTTGGTCTGCCATGATAATTTCTCTATGCAGAAAGTGAGACTACGGCTAGGGCTCTTGCAAGGCCTCTTGGGATTTGTAGTCCCTTTTTAGCTCTCTTATAAAGAAGCAGTTGTAGTCCGAGTGTTTAAGGCAAAATGACAAGGATTTATTCCCCTCACAAACAGAACTTTGGTGCAGAACAAATAAGAACAGTGTCCAGGAGTTTAGCATGAGGATTATATACAATAACTAATATAAGTGCTTTTTCACTCTCTGGTTCCCAAAACAATACAGTGCTCATAGTAAGTACAAACTGAAAATAAACAGCTTCTTGGAACAAAGAAAAATACCTCCTTTTTCTTTGCCGTTAACTCAGCACTCTTACTTCCAGGTTTTAACACAGTGACTCAATGTGGTCAGCCAAACACAGTGTGCAATCCATTCGCATATCTGCTATGTCCTCCACATTAGAGTCTATCTGCATATCCTCTATATCAGGGCTGTCAGTGTTTGTTTTTAGACGGTTACTAAGGGATTTAAAATAACTTCCCTCTCTGTACCCAGGTGTTTTCCCTTTATACAACTCTACACAGCAAGGGTTTAAAATACCTGTTGCACTGGAGTTTCTTCTGTGGCTCTCCTCTACTTCTTGGCAGTTATAAGGGAAGGTTTCTGTGCTGGGCTCCCACCTGTGTAAACTCTGAAGGCTCCCTTCTGATTGCAGGGCTCCCTGCCCTCTCCGTTCCAGCAAGTTCCTGGTCACAGGGCGTGCCTTCCTTCCTTCCTTCAAGTCTGCTGGCTTTTCTCACAGACCGGTAAGAAGTTTCTCTATCAGGTCTCCAACTCCCTGGAGTTTCTGAGCCTCTCCAAGCCTGCCTTACAGGAGCTCTCTCTTCTCTCCTGTCTTTCCTTCCCTGAGCTGCTTCTCTGCCACAACTCCAACTCTCTCTGCTGCCGCGGCTCCAACTGCCGTCCTAGCTGCAATTACCCTTCCAGCTTGCCCTCTGGCCTCTTCTCCAGCCTGTGTCTGCTGTTTCTCCCCCTGGCTTTGCTTCCCTTGTGGCTCCTCTCTCTGCCCCTCCCTGGGAGCTAATGACAACGTTTTATAATTCTTTTCCCCTGGGCTTGGCTCTGCTCTCACCCTGAACAGGTGTGCTTGATTAAGCTCGGGGCTTGTTACTATGTCAGAGTCTGGGCATGTCAATTCAGCTCCTGTCTTTCCCTGTTTACCTTTTCTATGTAAACAGTGAGCCATGTGCTCTAGCTGCCTGTCAGTTTTAAAGGTGGAATCTTCCTTTCTCTCTATTTCCATGGGTTCGGTAGGGGTCTCTACATCACAAGGTACACACATTGGCACATTCATGTGTACTGACAGAATAATGACTGGGTGAAGTGTGCATAGATGTGGCTATCTGCATACATAATTAATAGAATGCCATGACTTAAGCATGTGGATGGCATGGATCTTTGAGTGGCCAGTTTACAGAATTATCTTCATAGTACAGAGGCTGATTTAAAACCTCCGACATCCTTGAACACCTTGTTCACCCCATGCTCAAAGGAAGGCATGTGTAAAATGCTTTGAGGATGCATTAACACACAAAAAAAATCATAGCTGGTGCTCAGGTGAGGGAGGCTGTAGTTACATTTTTGTGATACCTCCTTTATAGTGGGCCATTAACATTGGCCTTTAGTATCCATTATAAAGACCATGTTTACTCATTTTAATGGATAATGTAAGTGCACTTAAGAACACTAGGCTCTCAGTTGATGGCTAGCCCCTACCTCTGTTTCTCAAGTATGGTGAGTATATCAGATAACAATTACATTAAAAATATCTGTTTACATATTTACATGTTACTAAAATGTTTAGAAACATAACAAATTGTGGGTTATGCCTGTAAGATTTCCTGATCTACCTTACTAATGCAGTGTTCTCTTGTCTTTGAGAACTAGTACCGGAGCTCAGAGTGCATAACAAGAGAATTTGCCAAGACTATCAAAGGAGATTTCTCCCCACATAGAGTGACCTTTTTGTCCTTTACCTTTGAGGAAAGGAGGGGTCACATGGTTTTTAGGCAGAGGGCTGGAGGGAGAAAGAAGTGGAGAGAAGCGGGAGCATAACATCCTGACCTGAGTCCCCGGAAGCTGTGTCTCAGCTTGAGATCAGAATTAAGAGTGTGTATCTAAGGAAATAGAGGGAGATTATGATTGACTGTGTTTGTTAGAAAGTTCAGAAGAGTGCAGTCAAGAGTAGAGTTTGGGGTCTTTACATAGAATCCTGTGATACCAGCCCCTCACACTAGTTCAAGAGTTGCAGCAAGAAGGAGGACACAAAAGAGAACATAGGATAAAGAGGTACAGTTCCAGGGGCCTTTAGAAAGGCGGGATAACTAGAGATGAATCCCAGGGGTATCTTTTGCCCCTAGAGCAAAAAGGGAGAGAGGCGTTGTCCAAATATAAGTGGGTCTGAAACGACATTCAGAACTGTTGCTAACAGCTGATGTTTGCTGATAATGATAATGACCTGTATTGTCAAAAAGGTAGAATGAAACCATTGTGAATTTCATCAGATACAGTCCTTGCATTAAGTCTGTTACTGTTTTGAGTACCATCTGTGGGAATGTGAGTGAGTTTCCTTGAAGGCCTTAGAAAGGTTAGCGGGGTATTCGGCATGATTAACGCAGTTAGCAGACATGCCAACCGTGTTAATTGCGATCATGGAGATATTCAGCATCACTAAGGTGGTCAGTGCCACTGAATGTCCCTGGGCGCTACCGCTGCATGCCACAATGCTTGCCAGCTAGCATCAGGGCTTTCTGTGGGTGGAGCAGAGACATCACATAGCGATAACCAGGCAGTGGCCCAATATTGCAACTGCCCAGTTATCGCCAAGCAGTGAAAGGGTGTCTAACATTTGCTGCAGAAGCTAACCAGGCAGTGGGTGAATAATAGCTTCCTACTTCTCCGGCTAACCCAGATATTCAACGCCGGTGGCTGGATATAGTCCCAGTATTGAATATCCGGGTGTTAGTTCCAGCGGTGATGGCTAGCTGCTGTAGTTATGCTAGCCGCCGACACTGAATATCCTCCCCCTCCCCCCCCCATTATCTTTTTTCCTTGTTCAGAGAATCTACCTCAGCTTTCCAAAGACCTTGACCTGGGAGCTCCCTGCTTATTTGAAGGTAGCATCCAGAAAGAGGCAAATGTTTGGAGATTATATTTGGGCTATTCAGTCCTTGTGATTCATGTAGAAAAGGGGTGCCAGGACTGCTGAGCCCCCGTGATTTTTTTTTGTGCTGGTATTATGTTAGGGGAGGGGGGCACTGACATGCCTGGTGTCCTCCTTTTGAGGAAAGTGTATTTTGTTGGGAGTTGTCAAGCTTGTCAAGCTCCTTGTCATTTTTAGGGGCAGGGCCAGCCAGCACCAATCCTAAGCCTGTGCCAGTGGTGCAGCCACACAGAGCGCAAATTTATTTATTTATTTAGCTGGATTTATATCCCGCTTTTCACCGGGTCAAAGCGGTTGGGGGATACATTTAACATGAGGGGATATGAGACACATAGGGGTATGTTTACTAAAACCCTGCTAATGTGCGGGCCGTGGTAGTGTGCGGGTGCCATATAAGGAGTGGGCGTTCCATCCTGAAAAAGAAAAGCCGTGATTGACATATGCGCTAAGGTGCGCGGCGCCCATGTGCGCCCCGCACATTAGCCCATGAGGAAGCTGCGCGGGAGACATAAGTGGCGCGCTGATGGGCACACAGAAAAGTAGAGCCACAGCACAATGGTTAAGGCACTTACCAATGGTGCAGGAATCAGGGGTTCAATCCCCCACAGTGCTCAATGTGGACAGCTGGCTGTAGCATTTCTTTAGGAGCTAGTCCAATATTGTGCTGCATAAGGCAGCAGGCTGATGGGCATTCAGCGGAGTGCTATTGATTTAGGAGGCTTTTTAATATTGGGCGGCATAAGGGGGCGCGCTAATATGTAAGCACAGGAACAGAACCACAGCACAATGGTTAAGGCACTAACCAATGGTGCAGGGATCAAGGGTTCAATCCCCCACAGTGCCCAATGAACAAGGCTGGCTGAGGCATTACATGTTATGGGGAAGATTGCTTTTGGAGTCATTTTATTTTTATTTTAATTATCTCTACTAGCAAACGCACTCTCAAAGCGTGTTAACATAAGGTGCCCCATAAGGCACATTTTAAAGTGCACTGTCCACCAAGGCACCCTAGAATGTTGCTTATAGGGCGCTTTAGAGGGTGCCGTATGAGGTACCGCAAGGTCAGAGTACTGTTTGTTATGGCAGCACTGTGCAGTTTAAGGAATGGAAAGCATAAGTAGGTGCGCTGGCAGGCAAGGAAGAGCAGCAGTGGAGCACAATGGTTAAGGCGCTGACTGCTGTTACAGGGGTCATGAGTTTGCTCCTCAGTGTGCCTAATACTTAAGGCTGGCTGTGGCATCAGCTTTGCATTGTACATGTTATTTCCTGCAGCACTTTATTTTTATTTTATTAATTGCTGCCAGCAAACATGCCCTCACGTGCCGTAATTGAAGGTGCCGTATAAGGCACTCCATAGGGCACATTATAGATTGCACTGTCCGCCACAGCACCCTAAAATGTCCCCTATAGGGCACCCTATAAGTTGCATCACAGGATAATGTATAGTGCACCTTATATGGACGGGAACCATAAGGTGCCCTATAGGGCGCCCTATAAAGCACCCTCAGAGGCACAGTACGCTGAGGGTGTTTTTGCTGGCATCAAAATATGTACATTAAAAAAAGATAATGCGGTGGACAACCCTATCAAATAACCCCACTGTGGGTTTGAACCCATAACCTCTAGCTTCAAAGGCAGTGAAGTAACCATTGGGCTATAGATCTACAGTTGCTAACAAGCCCCTGGCTGGCTGCAGAGAGCCTGCACGTCACCACACAGACAGTCTGCTGTGGTCACCAGGATAGGGTTAGCCCACCCATACCCATGATGCACTGCACATGCAAATCAGCTGTCCACAGATAAACACAAGATGGGCAATGCACCCCCACAGCACCTTGGCCTGGTAGGGGGAAGTGACCATGTGCACCCACACAGCACCTCGGCCTGGTAGGGGGTACTGACCGTGTGGTTTACTGGCACAGAGTAGCTACACACCGTCACATTGTGCGGGTACTGTGCTCAGCCTAAGGGTGCAATGAGGCACCCAGGACCAGGTCCACAACACTTTCCATGGCTGAAAGAGGCCATGCCAGAGGTCCAAAGCAGTGTTAATGTGTGAGATAGGTAGTTTCTGCAAACACCTTGGATATCTTTGTCTGTTTCAGTCAGGTGTAGCACCCATGGACCCCCAGGTGGGCCATGCACCTGCACCACCACCACACCCCTGGGCCAAGGGCAGCAAACAGGGCCTCCCATCAATAGATTCACTTTTTACCTCCCTGCAAAGGTGATATTAGAGGGAACATCAACCCCAGTCCTGCTGAGGAACAGACACCCCACAGGGCAGTCAATGCAGCTCTACATACATCCATAATACAATAGCAGACAGACATTAGGCCTGGATATGGTAAGCTGCACCATACCACTATCTGATATTCTCCTGCAGCAAGCCATTCCATCAAGACACATACCAGCTGCAAGCAGTCTGCTAGTTAGTCCATAGTGCATGTTCCCAGTGGAGATGCATGCACCCAAAACTGGGATGTCAGCATACACAGCAAGCAGATAAATCAGTTACTGGGCCCCAAAAGAAAACCCATATCTATCACATGAGAGAAATACTATATAGCACTATGGGGGTGCCTAGCCATGCTGTGGTCACTGCACAGTCAGGGTGAGAGTGATCTCTCAGCAGGACATACTGAGGTCACCCTGTCTGTGTAGGTGGTGGCCGGGCACTAAAATGTCCCAGTCAGTGCCCTATGCCCTGTGCAGATGCACCCTGGCCAGCCTATACCCATGGTACCTTGCTCCTCATTATGCACATTGGCAGCCCAATACTGGCAACATTGCTGGCAGTGTGGGCTGTGGAAGGTGTTTGCAGCCACCACACACTGGATAGACAGACAGCCACCCCCACACCTATGCCAGCATTGTGCCACTATAGAGTTCAGCAGCCATACCCACCACACCAGTCCTGGGCACAGTACAGGCATGGATATGGTACGCAATACTGTTGGGGGTCCCTCCCCAGGGTGGTAAACACTGTCAGAGACCAGACCTGCAGCACACACCGCAGACATCACAATGATTGTTATGGTGGAGATCAATGAGCAAAAAGTGCTTAACGTAGGAATTGATATCTGCCAGTTATCATAGGAAACGTTTGATAGCTGTGTACCATATACCCAGGTGTAGGGTGGCATTGCTAAGGTATGCAACTGCTAGTATTGGGAGATACAGGCAGGGCCCAATGTCCTGCCTCTCCAGGAGGCATTGGCCAATGGGGCCTGTGGGTGTGTGTGTGGGTGTGTCTGGCCCTGTTGGCTGCTGATTTACGGCAGAGTTTCCCAACTTCAGTCCTGGTGTTCCAAACACTGTTTGGGTTTTCATGCTGTCCCTCATGAATATGCATGCGCTACATCAGCATACCATGGGGGTGGTGCATAGATATGCAGCACAGGCATCTTTATAAGAGGCAGTATGGAACCTGAATGGTGTGGGGCCCTCCAGGACTGCATTTGGGAGACTCTGCTCTAGGTAATGCGCCTGTTTATGGTGTCTGTGTTGGGTGTGGTAAATTATAGGCGTATTAACCATGCGTATGTTCTCAGCAATAAAGGTTTGTCCTTACTATCACAGTTTAGTTGTAGGAAAAATATGTGGACTGGATTGGCAGTAGCCCCAGCTGGGCTTTGAACTTGTGACCGTCTGTTCTTGTACACATTGTGTGCACTGCACCACCATGTTGCCACAGATATGCTGTTTTCCCTGGGGAGTCCATGAATGTACATCCGACAGAGCCTGTCTGTTGCGGTGGACAGTGCCAGCCTGCACAGGCCTAGGCCACTGTCTGCTGTGGTTTGCAGCCACTGCCCCCTCCACCACCTGTACCCTTCCACCAACATGCAGACATGTCCTTATCTGGGTAAAAGCATATGACCTGATTGACTGGTGCCACTCCAGGACTGAATTTGGGAGACTCGGCTGTAGGTAATGCCCATTGTTATGGTTTGTGTGCGTGTAGGCTGAAATATAGGTGTTGGAACCATGCTTATGTTCTCTGCAATAAAGATGTGTCTGTGCTATCACTGTTTAGTGGTGGGTAAAATATGTGGACTGGGTTGGCAGGAGCCCCAGCTGGGATTTGAACCTGTGACTCTCTGGTTTTATAGGCACTGGCTGTGTCTGCTGCACCACACTGTGTTCACAGAGACAGTGCAGTCCCTGGAGATAGGAAACCTGGCCGGACGAGTCAGAAACCCTGCTCTGCGCAATTTTACTGTGGGCTCATTTACCTTGTATGGGGACAAAAGTGCAAATAAACCTCAGAAATGACCTCGAAAAAAGGGGAAAAAAACCAAAACCAAGCTGGGCAACAGTGATAGCAATGGGCAACATAACAAAACACTCCCAAAAAAGCTCCAATAAAATGAAGTGATATTTGAAAGAGTCTACGGAGCGTAGACTCTTCCAAACATCATTTCATTTTTTTGGAGCTTTCCTGGGAGTGTTTTTTATTGTTGCCCATTGATATCACTGTTTCCCAGCTGAATTATAATTTTTAAACGTTTTCTTGTGGTCATTTTAAGGTTTTATTTGCTATTTTGTTCTGTGCACATGTATCACACTGCTCACGTTTTGTAGGTTTCCCCGGTTTTGCTGTACATTGCTGACGGAAATGGTTTCTCTTCCCTTTAAATAGGCTCTAAAGCGAGGTTTTCACTCGCGGTATTTTTTTGAACGAAATTCAGCCCCGCTCCTGTGCGGGGACCCTCTCCCCTCCCACTCTCCGCCCCTTGACCCCGTCCCCCCGCCCCTCGGGAGCCTTCCTCCGCCCTCGGATTGCCTTTCCACGCCTCTATCGCACTTCAGCGCGCCGCGCACATGAGCGGGCCCGTTAGTGCAGCATGCACGTGTGCGGGGCCCAAAAACGCACTATTAGCATGCGCTAAGTTACCTTAGCGCACGCTCAAGTGCACCCCGCACAATTGCACGGTTTAGTAAACATACCCCATAGACTAATACTTACAGGGAACATGGGCAATGGAGGGTTAAGTGGCTTGCCCAAGACCACAACTAGCACCTGTGGGACTAGAAACCCCAGTCCTTCCGGCCCAAGGTTGCTGTCCTCTAGTGGGCCTGTGGTACCTTGCCCCAACCACTAGGCCACTCCTCCACAAAAAAAATAGGGGTGAATTTAGGGCCGGTTTTCTGCCGACCACCAGCCTCGTCTCCACCCGTGTTGCCTGCCTGGCCTGCCCTTGCCCCACCACCACTTTTAAGGTTTAGAATACCCTGCTTGGCTCAGCACTCCTTAGCCTTTAACTTTAACAAAGACCAAAAAGCATGAGGCAATAGCTCCAGGAGGAAAATTAAGCCCCTAGTAGAGAAATACTTTTTAACGTTCAGGTTTTTACTGTGCTTGAAAATGCAGTGAAATTCTAAGGAGTTAAAAAAAATGAATAAGGTCTGTTAATTCTCTACCACATTGCAGTTGTAGAGAAAAAGATTAAGAACATAAGAAAATAAGATATGTCATACTGGGTCAGACCAAGGTCTATCAAGCCCAGTATCCTGCTTCCAACAGTGGCCAATCTAGGTCACAAGTACCTAGCAGTATCCCTAAAGGCACAGGTTCAACAATGCTTGTATTGAGGCAAGCAGTGGATATTCTGGCTCTACTTCAAGAATGATTTATGGACCTTTCTTCCAGGAACTTGTCCAAACCTTTTTTAAACCCGGCTATACTATCAGCTTTTACTACATCCTCCAGTAGCAAATTCCAGAGTTTGATTACACCTTGAGTGAAAAAATATTTTCTTTTATTAGTCTTAAATAGTTTACCCTATAGCTTCATTGTATGTCCCCTAGTCTTTCTATATTTTGATGGCATAAACAATCGATCTACGTTTACCCGTTCCACTCCATTAATTTATAGACCTCTATCATATTCCCCCTCAGCCATCTCTTTTCCAGGTTAAAGAGCCCTAACCTTTTTAGCCTCTCTTCATAGGGGTATCGTTCCCTCCCCTTTACCATTTTGGTAGCTCTTCTCTGAACCTTTTCTAATAACACTATATCCTTTTTAAGATACGGCGACCAGAATTGCACACAATATTCAAGGTGCGGTCTCACCATGAAACAATACAGAGGCAATATAATATCCTTTGTTTTATTCTCCATTCCTTCCCTTATGTTACTTAGCAAGTTGCCATAAATAGCTGCTGACTTTCTACTGAAAAAAACGTGGGAATATTAATTCACAAGGAATTATATGTATAATGATAGTCAGTACTGGAGTCATTTTAAAAGTCTTAGGGGTATGTTTACTAAAAGCCGCACAATTGCGTGCCGCACAATAGCGCACGGAAACGCGGCACTCAAACGCTCAGAAACGCTCTTAAACGCCCCGCAAAAGTGCGCGTGGGCCCCGCACAATTGCGCGCCGCACCAACGCACCCCGCACAAGTACCCGGCCCGCAAATGTCCGATAGAGGCGTGGAAAGGCATTCTGAGGGCGGAGGAAGGCTCCCGAGGGGCGGAGAGACGGGGTCAATGGGCGGGGAAGGGGAGGGGAGAGGCTCCCCGCACATGATCGGGGCCGAATTCACAGGTTAAAAATAGCGCGAGTGAAACACACACGGTAGAGGGCATTTAAAGGGAAGAGAAACCATTTAGCGTCAGCAATGTACAGGGAAACCGGGGAAACCTGCAAAACGTGAGCAGTGTGATACATGTGCACAGAACAAAAGTGCAAATAAAGATAGAAAAAGACCCAAACAAACATATTAAAAATAGGAAGGCAGCTGGGGAACCCCGATAATAATGGGCAAACATCAGAAACACACCCAGGAAAGCTCAAAGAAAATGAAATGAAGGTTGGAAGGGGCTACGGAGGGGAGACCCTTCCAAAAACCATTTCCTTGTTTCTGAGCCTTCCTGGGAGTGTTTGCTATGGTTGCCCACTAATATCACTGTTGCCCAGCTTGGTTATATTTATCCCCAGTTGTTCGTGGTCGGTTGAGGGGTGTATTTGCAGTTATGTCACCAGACATGGTGACGGAGCGCACAGTACAAATGTGCAGAGCAGGGTTTTTGACTCTGTTGGTCAGGTTTCCCACCCCCAGGGACTGCACTATCACTGTGGCCACAATGTGGTGCAGCAGACAGAGGCAGTACCTCTAGGACCAGAGGGTCACAGGTTCAAATCCAAGCTGGGGCTCCTGCCAACCCAGTCCCCATATTTTACCCACCACTAAACAGAGATAGTACAGACACTCCTTTATTGCAGAGAACATAAGCATGGTTCACACACCCATTTTGTACCCAACACCGCACACACACCATAACAATGGGCATTACCGACAGCCGAGTCCCCCAAATGCAGTCCTGGAGTGCCACAACGCAATCAGGTCATATGCTTTTCCAAGATACGGACATGCCAGCATGTTGGCGGTAGGGTACAGGTGGTGGAGGGGGCAGTGGCTGCTAGCCACAGAAGACAGTGGCCGAGCCATGTGCAGGCTGGCACGTCCACTGCAACATAGGCCCTGTCGGATGTACAGTCATGGACTTCCCAGGGAATGCAGCACATCTGTGGCAACACAGTGGTGCAGTGCACACAGACAGTGTGTGCAGGAACAAAAGGTCACAGGTTCAAAGCCCAGCTGGGGCTACTACCAATCCTGTCCACATATTGTCCCCACAACTAAACCATGTTAGTAAGGGCAATCCTTTATTGCTGGGGTCATACGCCATCTTTTACACCACCAAGCACAGACACCATGACCAGGGGCATTACCTAGAGCAGAGTCTCACAAATGCAGTCCTGGAGGACCACACACCATTCAGGTTCCATGCTGCCACACATACAAATAACTGTGCTGTATATCTATGCACCACCCCCATGGCATGTAGATGTAGCTCATGCATATTCATGAGGGACAGCAGGAAACCCCAACCAGTGTATTGCAAACCTGGACTGGATATGGGAACCTCTGCCGTACAGCAGCAGCCAACAGGGGCAGACACACCCACACCCACAGGCCCCATTGGCCAATGCCTCCTGGAGAGGCAGGACATTGGGCCCTGCGTGCAGCACCCAATACCAGCACCTGCATACCTTAGCAATGTCACCCTACACCTGGGTATATGGTACACAGCTCTCAAACGTTTGCTATGAGTACTGGCAGATAGATATCCCTACGTTACGCACAGTCTGCTCTTTGAGCTCCATCATAACAATCTATCTGATGTCTGCGGTGTGTGCGTCAGGTCTGGCCCCTGACAGTGTTTACCACCCTGGGGAGTGACCCCCAACCGTACTGCATACCATACCCATGCCTGTACTGTGCCCAGGACTGGTGTGGTGGGCAAGGATTCTGAACCCCTTTATAGTAGCACAATGCTGGCATACATGTGGGAGTGTGTGTCTGTCTATACCAGGGGTGGGCAAACCTGGTCCTGGAGGGCCGCAGACCAGTCAGGTTGGCAGGATATCTCTAATGAATATGCATGAGATATATGCATTAGAGATATCCTGCCAACCTGACTGGTTTGTGGCCCTCCAGGGCTGGATCTGGAGACCCCTGCCTTACACCTCTGTCATTTAAGATTGTGAGTGGACAAGGTGCAGATGTCCAAGACATCAAAAAGGTTAGATAGAATTTGTCACAGTCCTCCTCACTTCTCACCACCACCAAAACATTGTCTATTAGACAACCTTTTGGTGCTGGTGAGAATCGAGGAGGAATGTGACACATTCTATATAACCTTTCGATGTCTAGGACATCTGTACCTTGCCCACTCACGATCTTAAATGACAGAGGTGTAAGGCAGGGGTCTCCAAATCCAGCCCTTGAGGGCCACAAACCAGTCAGGTTGGCAGGATATCTCTAATGCATGTATATCTCATGCATGTTCATTAGGGATATCCCGAAAACCTGACTGGTCTGTGGCCCTCCAGGACCGGAGGTGCCCACCCCTGGTCTATACAGTGTGTGTTGGCTGCAAACACTGTCCACAGCCCACACTGCCAGCACTGTTGCCAGTTTTGGCCTGATGATGTGCATAATGAGCAGCAAGGTACCATGGGTATAGCTCAGACAGGGTGGGCTGGCCAGGATGCATCTGCACAGGGCATAGGGCACTGGCAGGGACATTGTAGTGGCCGTCCACCACCTCCACAGACAGGGTGACCTCTGTATGTGCTGCTGGGCTTTCACTCCACCCTGACTGTGCAGTGACGGCAGCATGGCTAGGCACCCCCATAGTGCTTCATAGCATTTCCCTCATGTGATATATATGGGTCACCTGTTGGGGCCTAGTCACTGATGTATCTGCTTGTGTGTGTTGCCATCCCAGTTGTGGGTGCATGCATTTCCAGCGGGACTAACCAGCAGACTGTTCACAGCTGGTATGTGCCTTGCTGGAGTGCCGTGCAGTGGCTGATGGCTTGATGCAGGGGAATATCAGATGGTGGTGGGGTGCATCTTAGCATATCCAGGCCTACTGTCTGTCTGATATTGTGGTCTGGGTGTGTGTGGGGCTGCTTGGACTGCCCTGTAGGGTGTCTGTTCCCCAACAGGACTGGGGTTGATGGTCCACTCTACTGCCAACATTGCAAGGGGGGGGGGGGGAAGGAGGAGATCTGTTGATGGGAGACCCTGTTTGCACCCTCGGGGGGGTGGTGGTCCGTGGGGGTTTCCCTGACTGAGACAGACAGAGATATCCAAGGTGCTCCATGCAGAAACTACCTATCTGACAGATTACGACTGTTTTGGAGCTCTGCCATGGAGGGTGCTGTGGACCTGGTCCAGGGCGCCTCATCGCACACTCAGGGTGAGCACAGTTCCCGCACAATGTGACTGTGTGTAGCTACTCTGTGCCAGTTAATCACCCGGTCAGTACCTCCTACCTGGCCAAGATGCTGTGTGGGTGCACACGGACACGTCCCCCTACCAGGCCGGGGAGCTGTTGGGGTGCATTCCCCATCTTGTGTTCATCTGTGGACAGCTGATTTGCATGTGCAGTGCATCATGGGTATGGGTGGCCTAACCCTATCCTGGTTACCACAGCAGACTGTCTGTGTGGTGACATGCAGGCTCTCTGCAGCCAGCCAGGGGCTTGCTGGCAGCTATATAGCTGTAGCCCAATGGTTACTTCACTGCCTGTGGAGCCAGAGGTAATGGGTTCAAGCCCACAGTGGGGTTATTTGATAGGGTTGTCCAAAGCTTTTTTTAGATTTAATGTACATATGTTGCTGCCATCAAACACACCCTCAGTGTTCTGTACCCATAGGGTGCCTCTGAGGGTGCTTTATAGGGCGCCCTATAGGGCACCTTATGGTTGCTGTCCATATAAGGTGCACTATACCTTATCCTGTGATGCAACATATATGGTGCCCTATAGGGGACATTCTAGGGTGCCTTGGCGGACAGTGAACTTTAACATGTGCCTTATGGGCCGCCTTATGTTAACACGCTTTGTGAGTGCGTTTGCTAGTAGTGATAACTGACATAAAAATAAATTGCCCCCTTCAGCACTCATCCCCATAATATGCACTGCCTCAGTGAGCCTTCTTCATTGGGCACTGTGGGGGATTGAACTCCTGATCCCTGCACTATTGGTCAGTGTCTTAATCATTGTGCTGTGGCTCTGGTCCTGTGCTTGGGCATCAGCGCACTGCCTTATGCCGCCCAAATTTAATATGCCTCCTAAAGCACCTTTACCCATTAAAATTAATGCCTCAGCCAGCCCTTTTTGTTGCACACAATGGGGAATTGAATCCATGGCAGCTGCACCAGCTGTCAGTGTCTTAACCATTGTACTATGACTCTGTTCCTTTGTGTGTGTATATCAGGGCGCCACTTAGCCTTCCCACACACTATTTTGCACGGCGCACATTAGCGCGCCGCGCAAATGTGCGATCGCTTACTCCCGTTTTTTTTCTTTTTCTGCCTGACCCGCCCACTCCTTATATGGCACAGGCACACTACCGCGGCCCCGCACGTTAGGAATGTTTAGTAAACATGCCCCTAAGTTGTGATTTTGACGTCTGAAGGCATGCATGTGCACATCCAAATCATGGAGAAGTCTCCGGAGCCATTTCACAAATGGCTTTTAAAGACCTCATCAGTGTGGGGATGTCCAAAGGCATTTCTGGGGAAACAGCGGCTAGGCACAACCACATTTAGACCTGCTGCAGGCATGAATAGGCATCAGGAAAGTGCTTGTTGTGGCCTTAAAACATCCAGAGAGTGTAGAGAAGATGCAGAGTTAAGTGACTTGTATAGGATCACAAAGGCCCAAACTGGGATTTGAACCCTAGCTATCTTGCTCCTAACCCACTACTCTAGCCATTAGGTTATTAGATATCCATATTTGGAAATGCTATTCTGGGGATGTTTTTGTAGACCTCTCCATAAACATCCACATCCGGCACGCCCACGTTTGTGAAATCATGCCTGAACTTGCATGTACCTGCTTTTTTCTCAGACATTCTAACTTTGCCATCCCAGATTGTACATTGATGTCCTTTGTAAAATGTGCCTTCACCCATATAAATCCACTGTCCTTCAAGATTGTGTACTCGTGGATAAGTATTTGGTTTGTTTGGGTATCTACAAATTTAAAGTGTGAGCTGATCACTTGGAAAAGCTTATACCTATGAATTAACAGGCACACATTGACATGCATGCTTTCAAAAGTTCTAGCACTCAGACAATATGTGCCTAAAGAACAAATACAAACAAAAAAACATGAAAAACACTTCAAAATGGGGAATAACTCATTTTAAATGCGCAAGAACCAGTCCTTTTTTGCCTGTGCATATCTTACTATCCATATATTTCCAACCTGAATATGGATAGTGGCATGCTGAAATTTGTCTAACTGTTCCACCACTATCCATATAAGAGAATAGAGTAAGTGTAGGAAGTATAAATTATCCATATATTGGTGATATTCCACTGCTATATGGATAGCCTATGCCCTTACTTTAGTAGTGCTGAATATTGCCACCAAACAGTTAGCGGCAGAAGGTCAGTAGGAAATACCTATATTCAGTGCCAGTCAATATATTACAAAATGCCAAAAATTCATATTTATTTAAATGTATGGCCAACATTTAAAGAAATATGCATCCACCGGTTTTGAAAATTCACTTTAATATATTAATAGTTTCGGTTTGTTGTTGTTGTTGTTGTTAAGTGCCGTTGAGTCAGTGTCGACCCTCTGTATTCGGTTTTCCGTCAGGTGGCTCATTGTTGATAGAGTGGCATCTATAGCTGCTTTTATGTATTGATCCATCTCATTACTGGCCTTCCTCTTTTGCACAGACTTTCAACCTTGCCAAGCATATCTTTCTCTAATGATCTTTCTCTTCACATGATGTGCCCGAAGTATGAAAGTTGAAGTCTTGTCATCTAAAGAAAGCTTTGGTTTGATCTCTTCTAGTACTGACTGGTTTGTTCTTCAGGCAGTCCATGGTATACACAGTATTCTTCACCAGCACCTTAATTCAATGGTATCAATTTTCTTCCAGCCTATCTTTTTCACTATCCAAATTTTGCATCCACAAGATGTTGTTGAAAATGCCATGGCTTGGATAAGTCAAACCTTTCTATGGCGAAAAAAATCTCTGCTCTTGAGAATGTTGTCTAAGTCCTTCATAGCCATTCTGCCAAGGGCAGTGTGTCTGATTTCTTGACTGCTTGTTGTTTCTTTATTAATAGTTGATCCAAATAGTTTAAAGTCATCCACTATTTCAATTTCTTCTCCATCAGTGATGAACTTATTGATTTTGCCAGTTGTCAAGATCTTTGTCTTCTGTATGTTAAGGTGTAGGCACATTTTAAAACTATATTCCTTGACCTTGAGAAGCAAATGTTTAAGATTGTCTTCACTTTCAGTCAGTATTGTGGAGTCATCAGCATAGCGAAGGTTGTTGATAAGTCTTTCACCAATCTTTACATCTCGATTGTCTTCATGCAGTCCTGCTTCTCTGATGATTTGTTCTGCATATAAATTAAACAGGTAGGGGGGGAAGTATGTAGCCTTGTCATACACCTTTGCTGATTTTAAACCATTCTGTTTCTCCTTGTTCCCTTCCAACTGTTACTTCTTGATCAATGTAAAGATCGTGCAAGAGAACTATCAGGTGTTCTGGTATACCCATGCTTCTTAAGGTGGCCCAGAGTTTCTCATGATCTACACAGTCAAAAGCCTTGCTGTAGTCAATAAAACACATATAGATATCCTTTAGGCATTCTTTTATCTTTTCAAGGATCCATCTCACATCTGCGATGTTCTCTCGTTCCTCACCCTTTCCTGAAACCTGCTTGCACATCAGGCAGTTCTCATTCCAAGTATAGTTGTTACCCCTGCTGAATAATCTGGAGTAGAATGTTGCTGGCATGTGGGATCAGAGCGATTGTGTGATAACATAGAAGGTATGTTTTTTTCCCCTTCTTTTCTTTTAATTCAGCTTTTAGCTCAGTGATAGATTGATTTTCTGATAAAACTTTTATGTGGATGATGGTTCCTTAATTTTGTATTGTAATGTGAGTCCCGACTTCTGCCCAGCTGGTCTCCTCTGCACTTCTCTCCCAGCCCCATTTGTAATTGTTCTGGCGAGTTCTTAATCTCGATACTCTTTCTAAACTCTCCAGCCATTATTACTTAGATGTGATCTAAGTCAATAGTTTGGCAGCATTTCACTCCCCTTCCAAATGTTCTGGCATTTCAGAGATCCATACCTGTTATTGTATCTGCAACCCTTTCTTCCGCAGATAATTCTAGTGGCGTTGCTGTTGTCACAGGAATGTGATCCTCCACCGCCAACACCGTCGCATTCTGCTGCTGCCCAGATGGGTCGTTTGTCTTAGTCTGGCACCTCAGCTGAGACCTGTTCATCTTGGGAGACCCTGCCAGTAGTTATGCTACCAACAGCTTAGCTCTCAGCATCACTGATGCACACAACAAGCAAAACAAGCTTTGTTAGTCACTTTTAACAGCAACAATTTGAATTTGCAATATTGAGTTAATTCCTGCAGATATTCAGTGCTGTTCAAAAGCAGTACCAGCAGGAGGTAAATCATTTTCTATTGGTGATGACTTCTTGGTCACTTGCAAAGGTGGCGTTTTGATTCTGGAAGAGTCAGAAGATGAACCAGTTTGATGGGGGGGGGGGGGGGGGCAGAAGTCACTTGTTTTTGTCCATGTGCTGTTGTTTGGCAAGAGGACTTAAAGACACAACTTCTCCTCCTGTGTTAAATGTGAGCATTTGTCCTTGATGATACCTTTAATATATACCATCAAACTCTGGAAAATTGTTAAATTCATCAGGCCTTCAGGCCTTGGCAAATTCAGTGCTTGCTAGGGATTAGGGTGATAATATCTAATGAGCTTATTCTTATCTATCTGAATATTTGGCTGCACATGAAAGCTAATTTTATGCACACATCTGTATGCCAAATTTATTATGCTTGTTCATCTGCATTAAAATCAGTAGCGAATCAAATGCAAGTTAATGTGCGTGCTAATGGTAAAAAACCTTTAGCAACTCAAGCCTATAGTTTCTCTCTCACAATAGTTCCTAATTATTGCTTGTTTTCTAATTTCCAGTTAAACCAGTTTAAGGGCACCTTGCCTTACCAAAGAATAAAGACATCCTTTAACACACTGAATAGTACAGTAGGTCTGACACTCCTTTAGGTGGGCAATAAGTGGGTTTCTTCCAGGCGAAGGCATGCAGACACTCTCATGGAGAGTTCCAATTTATCTTCAGGACTGAAAAGAAAAAGAAGCAAGAGAGAGTTTTGGTTTTTTTCCCCCCACAAAAGGGAAAGAAAAGAAGTGTCATCTTTCTGGTAGGAAAGGATGCCTGAGAATTATGGGAACTTTTCCTTCAGTAGGCACCCTATTTATTAGGTTGGTCTTTTGCGGCTGACCAGTTTCATTCATCTCTTGAATAAACAAGTCCTAGCAGTGCTGAGTCATATCTAATTGGGGAATAGAATCCCTATGGCTTTTAAATCAAAAGTACCAATTTAAAATAATTCTGTGTGAGGAAGCCGCTTTTATATACTGAGAAGGAAGAAAGAAGTGTGGAGAACTTGTTAAATCTTGACAGGCTATAATTGATATAAATAGACCGTCTATTTTACTGTAAATATTTGCCTCTCTAAAGTAAAAGAAGTCTTTGGGAACTCTAATTCTCTGTGTTGAATTTTATTTGTAACATCTAATACAGTAAAAACTGAATGTACTTCCCCACCAGTGGGCCGGGGATATATTGATGAGTAAGCCCAGACTACAGCACCGTTAAAGTAAATCATTCTCTTCTTCTGCCTAAATAGTCTTATACAACCCGTTTGTCTTTCTATGGCTTTTCTAGTTCCTTGTTTAAATTCACATTTAAATTAATCTATTCACATAGCTTTGATTCATGATTTCTCCTGTGCAGAGCCCCATATTGCTATCCTAATCAATGTTGTTTTCTTCATTTATTTATCTGCATGCATGATGAATTGTGGGACAGTTGTATATAAAAGAGAGATTGTAGTATGCTAATTGCTATAATCAATTAGTGACTTCTATTGTAATATCCCCCAAACTATTCAGTTTCCAACAGCTTTTCATTTTCTGCTATTTGCATAGAAATCTACATTAAAGTGAGCTCCATGGCAATCACACTGTTTTATCTCTGGAAATCTAGAAATTGATAAATAAAATGATGCAACTTTCCGCTTATCTTGCCCAGCTTTCAAAGTCAATCAAATAGCCAGATTTATGGTTGTTCCTATGTTAGTTTTTTAATGAACACTGCATCCCCGAAAGTGTGTTTGTAGTTTTATTGAGCTATGTTGAGATCCATTTGAGAGCATTAGGTGAAGCAAGAACATAAGATATGCCATACTGGGTCAGACCAAGGTCCATCAAGCCCAGTATCCTGTTTCCAACAGTGGCCAATCTAGGTCATACGTACCTAGCAGTTTCCCCAAAAGACACAGGATCCACAATGCTTGTACTGGGTCAAGCACTGATACCCTGGGTCCCTTCTTAATAATGGTTTATGGACCTTTCCTCCAGGAACTTGTCCAAACCTTTTTTAAACCCAGCTACACTAAAACCCTTTACTACATCCTCCGGTAACAAATTCCAGAGTTTGATTACACGTTGAGTGAAAAAATATCCGTTGACTTTATATAGTTGATTGTACATAGTTCTCCAAAGTTTAATTGTTAAAGTTAAGATGTACATAACTCAAGCAATGTTTAATGTAAAAACAGATATGTTATACTGTTTCTTTACCTGTTATATGTAAACCGCACCTGATCATTGGAAGGTAGCGGTATATAAGCGACTGTTAAATAAATAAATAAATAAATTTTATTAGTCTTAAATAGTTTACCCTGTAGCTTCATTGCATGTCCCCTAGTCTTTCTATATTCTGATAATGTAAACAATCGATCTACGTTTACCCGTTTCACTCCGTTCATTAATTTGTAGACTTCTATCATATCTTTCCTCAGCCGTCTCTTTTCCAGGTTAAAGAGCCCTAACCTTTTTAGCCTTTCTTCATAGGAGTATCCTTCCATCCCCTTTACCATTTTGGTGGCTCTTCTCTGAACCTTTGCTAATAACGCTATATCTTTTTTAAGATACAGCGACCAGAATTGCACACAACATTCAAGGTGCGGTCTCACCATGGAACGATATAGTGGCATTATAATATCTTTTGTTTTATTTTCCATTCCTTTCCTTATGATACCTAGCATTCTATTTGCTCTCTTAGCTGCTGCTGCACACTGGGCCGAGGGTTTTAACATGCTATCCACAATGACGCCTAAATCTTTTTCCTGGGTGGTGGGTCCTTCTGTGGAACATTGCATCATGTAACCATAGTTTGGGTTGTTCTTCCCTAGGTGCATAACTTTGCACTTGTCCACATTAAATTTCATGTGCCATTTTGATGCCCAGTCTTCCAATTTATCAAGATCCTCTTGCAATTTTCCACAATCCTCTTGGGTTTTAACAACTTTAAATAGTTTTGTGTCATCTGCAAATTTCATAACCTCACTCGGTATTCCACTTTCCAGGTCATTTATGAATATGTCAAAAAGCAGCAGACCCAGCACAGATCCCTGCGGTATACCACTATTCACCTTTCTCCATTGGGAAAATTGGGCATTTAGCCCAACCCTCTGCTTTCTGTCTTTTACCCAGTTCTTGATCCACAGTAGTACACTGCCTCCTATCCCAGACTCTTTAGTTTTGCCAAAAGTCTCTGATGAGGGACCTTGTCAAAGGCTTTCTGAAAGTCCAGATACACTATATCAACCGACTCACCTTTGTCCACCTGTTTATTCACACTTTCAAAAAAACATAACAGATTAGTAAGACAAGATCTTCCTTGTCTAAAGCCATGTTGGCTGTCTCCCATTAGGCCATGACTATCTACATGCCGAGTACTTTTATTCTTTATGTTGATTTCTACCATTTTTCTCGGTACTGACGTGAGGCTCACCGGTCTGTAGTTTCCTGGATCACCCCTGGAACCCTTTTTAAAAATTGGTGTTACATTTGCGATCCTCCAATCTTCAGGTATTACAGATGATTTTAATGATAGTTCACAGATTACTAATAGCAGGTCTGCAATCTCATATTTCAGTTCTTTCAACACCCTTGGATGTATACCATCCGGCCCAGGTGATTTGCTACTCTTCAGTTTATCTAATAATTGTAATACATCTTCCCGATGTATCGATATTTCCTTCAATTCTTCCGCACCTTTAAATACCACTTCAGTCATGGGTAACATCCCTACATCTTCCTCTGTATAGACCGAAGCAAAGAATTCATTCAGTCTCTCCGCTATTGCCTTGTCGCCTCTTAGTGCCCCTTTAACTCCTCTATCATCTAATGGACCAACTGACTCTCTCACAGGTATTTGCTACGAATGTACTTGAAAAAATCTTTATTTCGCGTTTTTGCTTCCGCAGCAAGCTTCTTCTCAAATTCTCCCTTTGCCTGCTTTATCAATGCCTTGCATTTGACTTGCCAGTGCTTGTGCTGTTTCCAGGTTTCGTCGTTTGGCTCTTTTTTCCATTTCCTGAAAGATGCTTTTTTGGCAACAACAGCCTCTCTGACCTCACCTTTAAATCATGCTGGCAGTTTTTTGGACTTCCTTCCACTTTTCTTAAAGTGTGGAATACAGCTGTTCTGGGCTTCCAAGATAGTATTTTTCAACAACACCCAAGCTTGATGTAAGTCTTTAACCTTTGCAACTGCCCCTTTTAGTTTTTTCTTAACTATTTTCCTCATTTTATCATAGTCTCCCTTTCGAAATTTAAAAGGTAGTACTGTGGATTTCCTTACTATCCCTCCTCCACTAATTAAATCAAAGGCGATCATGCTATGATCACTATTGCCAAGTGGCCCCAACACCCTTATCTCTTGCACTAGATCTGGTGTTCCACTAAGGACTAGGTCTAATATGGCTTCCCCTCTGGTCAGTTCATGAACCAGCTGCTCCAAGAAGCAGTCATTTATGTCATCTAGGAACTTTATCTCCCTAGCATGTCCTGCCGTGACACTGACCCAGTCGATACCGGGGTAATTGAAATCACCCATTATTATTACTGTGCTGTAACGTTTGTTAGCTTCCTTGATTTCTTTGAGCATTTCATCATCCATTTGTTCATTCTGGCCAGGCGGTCGATAGTACACCCCCACTGCCATCGCCTTCCCCTTTTTACATGGAATTTCAATCCATAGAGATTCTACAGCAGATTTTGATTCCTGCAAAACTTTAATCCTTTGACTCAATGTCCTCTCTAACATAGAGTGCAACCCCTCCACCAATTTGATCAGCTCTATCATTACGATATAGTTTGTACCCAGGTATCACAGTATCCCACTGGTTGTCCTTCTTCCACCATGTCTCTGAGATTCCAATCATATCTAACATCTCATTTAGTGCTATATATTCTAAGTCCCCCATCTTATTTTTTAGACTTCTAGCATTTGCATACAAGCATTTTAGAGACTGTATTTTATTCATATTAATTTGGCTATTGGTAGACATGGGTAATTTGGAATCTTTGAGCTCTGTCTGCTCCATACTCGAGGGCATTTGGGCTACTTTACTGTTTTTTGGAACCTCTCTGCTTTTGGTAGTATCCTTCAAGAATACATTCTTCCGAACCATCTGCTCTTGGGTGACTGTCGGCTTTCCCCTATAATCTAGTTTAAAAGCTGCTCTATCTCCTTTTTAAAGTTAATGCCAGCAGCCTGGTTCCATCCCAGTTAAGATGAAGCCCATCCCTTCGGAAGAGCCCCTCCTTTCCCCAGAATGTTCCCCAATTCCTAACAAATCCAAAACCCTCATCTATGCACCATTGTCTCATCCATGCATTGAGACTCCGGAGCTCTGCCTGCCTTTTGGGTCCTGCATGTGGAAGGGGAAGCATTTTGGAGAATGCTACCCTGGAAGTTCTGGATTTCAACTTCCTACCTAAAAGCCTAAATTTAGCCTCCAGAACCTCCCTACCATATTTTCCTATGTCATTGGTATTGACATGTACCAAGACAGCAGACTCCTCCCCAGCACTATCTAAGACCTTATCTAGGTGGTGCGTGAGGTCCTCTACCTTCACACCAGGCAGGCATGTTACCAGGTGATCCTCACGTCCACCAGCCACCCAGCTATCTACATGCCTAATGATCGAATCACCAACTATAACGGCTGTCCTACCCCTTCCTTCATGGGCACATGGCCCTGGAGAAACTTCCTCGGTGCAAGAGGGTTTTACATCACCTGGAGGATAGGTCCTAGTTACAGGATCACTACCTGCCACACCAGGGTGATGCTCTCCTGTCACATGACCTCTCTCCTCCATGGCAACAGGGATACTGCCAGACTGGAGGTGGGACTTCAGGACTATATCTTTGTAGGTCTCGTCTATGTACCTCTCTGTCTTTCTTATGTTTTCCAAGTCTGCTACTCTAGCCTCTAGAGAATGGACTCGTTCCCTGAGAGCAAAGAGCTCCTTGCACCTAGTGCACGGAGCAAATAGTGTTCCCAGTAACAACAGACATTGGATGAATATGTAGAAATAACAATTACATATTATTTAACACTAGTGAAATTGCCTGTCAAAAACAAATGGTAAGCTTTGAGGTCAAACAGATTAATTATAAATTTTGCACTGGTTATATGTTGACCGAAGTCACAGTGGGAAAATGTGACCTTGTCGTTTCTTAGATGTGGTTTGATGTGTAACTTCTAAAGTTTATCATCATAAGAACATAAGAACATAAGATATGCCATACTGGGTCAGACCAAGGTCCATCAAGCCCAGTATTCTGATTCCAACAGTGGCCAATCTAGGTCATACGTACCTAGCAGTTTCCCCAAGGGACACAGGTTCCACAATGCTTGTATTGGTTCAAGCATTGATATCCTGGGTCCCTTCTTAATAATGGTTTATGGACCTTTCCTCCAGGAACTTGTCCAAACCTTTTTTAAACCCAGCTACACTAACAGCCTTTACTACATCCTGCGGTAACAAATTCCAGAGTTTGATTACACGTTGAGTGAAAAAATATTTTCTTTTATTAATCTTAAATAGTTTACCCTGTAGCTTCATTGCATGTCCCCTAGTCTTTCTATATTCTGATAAGGTAAACAATCGATCTACGTTTACCCGTTCCACTCCGTTCATTAATTTATAGACTTCTATCATATCTCCCCTCAGCCGTCTCTTTTCCAGGTTAAAGAGCCCCAACCTTTTTAGCCTTTCTTCATAGGAGTAGCCTTCCATCCCCTTTACCATTTTGGTGGCTCTTCTCTGAACCTTTTCTAAAATTGCTATATCCTTTTTAAGATATGGCGACCAGAATTGCACATAATATTCAAGGTGCGGTCTCACCATGGAACGATATAGAGGCATTATAATATCTTTTGTTTTATTTTCCATTCCTTTCCTTATCATACCTAGCATTCTATTTGCTCTCTTGGCCGCCGCTGCACACTGGGCCGAGGGTTTTAACATGGTATCCACAAGGACGCCTAAATCTTTTTCTTGGGTGGTGGTTCCTAATGTGGAACCTTGCATCGTGTAACCATAGTTTGGGTTGTTCTTCCCTAGGTGCATAACCTTGCACTTCTCCACATTAAATTTCATCTGCCATTTTGATGCCCAGTCTTCCAATTTATCAAGATCCTCTTGCAATTTTCCACAATCCTCCTGGGTTTTAACAACTTTAAATAGTTTTGTGTCATCAGCAAATTTGATAACCTCACTCGTTATTCCACTTTCCAGGTCATTTATGAATATGTCAAAAAGCAGCGGACCCAGCACAGATCCCTGGGGTACACCACTATTCACCTTTCTCCATTGGGAAAATTGGCCATTTAGCCCTACCCTCTGCTTTCTATCTTTTAACCAGTTCCTGATCCACAGTAGTACACTGCCTCCTATCCCATGACTCTTTAGTTTTGCCAAAAGTCTCTCATGAGGGACCTTGTCAAAGGCTTTCTGAAAGTCCAGATACACAATATCAACCGACTCACCTTTGTCCACCTGTTTATTCACTCCTTCAAAAAAACATAACAGATTAGTAAGACAAGATCTTCCTTGTCTAAAGCCATGTTGGCTGTCTCCCATTAGGTCATGACTATCTATATATCAAACAGTAGGAGTGCCGTTCTCTTATGTTTTCAGTTGCAGTAGTTCACTGGCATCAGTCACCAAAATCTCCTCCTGAAGGTCTATTTTCTTTGCTAAGAATAAAAGAACACTTGGACTCTTTTGGGTCATATATCTACAGTTGCTAAAATAGGTATAGGCAAATCTTAATCTCAGGTCACATTAGGGGCTTGACCCAGATGGAATGCCATTGAGGATCTGGGGGTTTTGCAGGGTGTGGAGATGCAGGAAGGAGGATGTCCATAGATACTTAATACTGTAGATACTTAATAGTGAGCTCATTTCCAGCCCATTGATGTCACTTTCAGCTTGAATTGGTATGCATTCATGACACAGAACTCGTCTTAATGTTGTACTGTCATCCCAATGGAAACTTCCCATGGGCTGGATATAACACATGGGCCAAACTTGCCCACTGACCAAAACTATAAAGCTAATATTCAAAGATCCAACAGTTTTCAGCTGAGAGTTCACCTATGTTTATCTAGCCAGACACATTTTAACTGTCTGGCTACTAAACTTAAAAGCTAAGTGTAAAACATCAATGCTAGGTATGTGTGACCTAGATTGGCTACTGTTGGAAACAGGATACTGTGCTTGATGGACCTTGGTCTGACCCAGTATGGCATTTTTTATGTTCTAATGCTAATTGGTTAAATAGAAAAAAAGATGACTATCTAAGAACAATACCCTCTCCTAATCCTTCTTTCAGTCCAATATACATCATAGTATGGTGCCTGAATGTGCTCCCTCTTCCCCTTCCCATACATTAAAAAAGGCACATTCATGAAACCCTTCCCTTCATCTTCTTATGGCAAAAAAATCATGTCTCTGCTTCACTCCTCCAGGCCTTTCCTTTCAGTCTCATGTTAAAAAACTTTGAGTAACAAACACCACTAATAGCCTAGTAGTTAAAGAAACTGCCTAGTAGCCAGAAGATCCAAGGGTTCAATTCCCACTGGCACTCCTTGTGAACCTGGGCAAGTCACTTTACTTTCCATTGCCTTGGGAGAAATGCCTGGCAATCTACTTCCAGAGATACATTGCCAAAAAAACCCAGAGGTAGCTGGGTCACCAGGAGTCAGCACTGACTTGACTGTACTGAAGGAAAAAAAAACCCACAAGCACCATCTCAATTCCTGAGTTCTGTATCCTAAGCCCCAAAATCAGCAGGAGAGGGTTTTTATTCCTCACGCCTCAGCTGAATATTATTGTACATGCTGCTACAGTTGAGAGCCATCACAGTTATTCACTGACAGGGAGGGGACAAATTCCCATTCAGAAAAAAACATTCCATGTTTACCTGTTCCAACCCCCCCCCCCCCCCCTTCTTTCTTGTCTCTTTTCCAAGCTGAAGATTCCTAACCTGTTTAGCCTTTCTTCATTCCCCTTTGTCATTTTGGTTGCCTTTTCCAGATTTGCTATATATTTTTGAGAAGGCATGATCAGAACAGAGCACATTATTCAAGAAAGGCTAAACAGGTTAGGCATCTTCAGTTTGCAGAAGAGACAAGTGAAATAAGATAGGACAGAGCTCAATAAAATTATAAGGGGGTGGAACAGATATATATGGAATGTTGTTTCTGAATGGAATTGGTCCCTTCCCTGTCTCTTTTTTTTCTATTCCTTTCCAAATAATTACTAATATTTCTTTTTTTTTAAATTGAGGATTAAATATTTTCAAACATTATTTCAAAGTTTGTTTTGCCGGAGATAATACACAACAAATGCATGGCTGAATTTAGTACATCTCACCCCTAAGTGTAACAATTTAGGACCACTATCCAGAGGGTCGCTATGAGCTGACCCTGACTCAACGACACTTAACAACAACCCATAAGTATGAAATTGCAGCTGCAGGGAAGAGTCTCTGTGTGCAAATGTGGGTTTTTGGGAAAAGTTCTTGGCTAATAAAAAGCTTGACTATGTTGTTGTTATATTGTTACATTGTATTGGTAAATGTAACGGTAAAACCCATACAGATATTGAAACTGGAAAAAAAAAAGATTGCTTCCTGGGTGGTGATTTCTCATGTGGAATCTAGAATTGTGTACAAACAGTTAAGAATAGTTTTCACTATGTGCATTGTTTTGACTTTGTCCGCATTAAATTTCATAAGCAATTTAGATGTCCAGTAACCCATCTTTCAGAATCGTCTTGTAACTTCTCACAACCTGCTCATGTTTCAAAAATATTGAATAATCCATCACCTTGGCCTTTCCCGGAAGGAGATGTTTCCTTGAAAGATTTCTGGAATCTTATTTCCCGACTTGAGGCCTCACTTTCGGGCTCTCCAACAATTTTCACTATTTGCTGTAGAGTCCGTTGCAAAGTTTACCCAATACGATGATCAGTTTAATGTCCTTGAATCTCACTCTGTTAAGGTTGATAGTCAGCTCTCCACATTGCAAACAGTTGCAACGCCTTCTGTTAATGATAGTCTAATGATTCGTCGCCGTATAGAGGCCTTGGAAAATGCCTCCACAGTGAAGAATCTTTGCTGTTTAAATTTTCCCTCTACATGTTTTCTGTTCTCCCTGATCTTGTTTAAAAAACTATCTTAAGAGGTTTTGTCTTTTCTGGCTGCTGAGAGCTTCCAGGCAAATAATTAGTTTTATTTGCCAAGGGATGTTAGGGCCCAATTACCTGATCTTGAAGGGACAAAGAACTTGGAGGAATTAGTTCCTCCGGATAGCTTAGATCTGCCAACCTTTCTTGAATCTTCAAAAGACAAAATCCCTACACGGGCTACTTTATTAGTATCTTGTATATTGGAGATTGATACGAATTTGATTTTGAAGTTATATTTAAAAAAAACAAACCAAACAGAACGAGCTCCCTTGAGGTCAAAAAAATTATTATTTTTCCAGTTATTGCTCACTTTGCTCAACTAAGGTGTAAAACTTTTCTAGTGATAAAACCATGCGTTTTGCCACTAGGAGCTGATTGTTTCTTAAAATTCCCTTGTAAGTGCCTTATTTCCCTGCAAGGTATTTCCTATACTTTTTTTGATCCATCTCAACTTGAAGATTTTTTTAAAGAACAAAAATGGCTAACCTTTTTTCTTTTGTGCTAGACTGGTTAGGATAAATTGGGGTACTTTATACTTATCTCTGCAGAAGGATGATGATTTCTTGATCTTTTGGTATTCTGGGCCCTTTCTAATTTTCTCCTAATGACGTGGACTTGATGAATCTGTTTGTATATTTATTTTCCATTTTGTATTTGATTTACCTTCATTTTCCTTGTGCATTCATATTTGTATAATTGGAAATGCTTGATAAATTAAAAGAAAAAAAACTTTGAATAACTTAGGGATCTGTTTACTAAGTGGCACTAGCGGCTTCCATGCAAAATTGGAGCCGTGGCCCTATTAAATAAAACAGGGCCATGGCTCCAATTTCGCATGGAAGCAGCTAGTGCCGCTTAGTAAACAGACCCCTTAGTATCTTCTGAAAATCTAAGGGATCTAAAAAAATAAGATGGGAGAGTTAGAATATATAACACTGAATGAAGAGGTGGATATAATTGGTATCCTAGAGATCTAATGGAAGAAGGATAGCTAATGGGACACTATAATACCAGAGTAGAAATTATATCACAATGATTGGGGAGATCAAATTGGTAGAAGGGTGGCGCTATATGTTAGAGGGCATTGAGTCAAACAGAGTATAAATTTTGCAGGAAGCAAAATGCACTGTAGAATCATTATGGATTGAAATACCAAGGGAAAAACAGTAGGGGTGAACTGTTGTCTACCTGACCAGAATGAACAGAGGAGATGATAATGCAAACAACTATTAGAGAAGCTAGTAAAACTGGTAAAATAATAATAATGGGCAATTTCAATTACCCTGGTTTCAAATCAGGACATGCTAGGAAGACAAAATTTCCCGTATTAATGAACAAACAAACCTCTTCCAAAGACAGCGAAGTTGTAAAACTAGAGGGCATAAAATTAAACTGCAAGGGGGTAAACTGAAAGGCAATGTCAGGAAATACTTTTTCACTGACATGCTGGAATGCTGGATGCTTGGAATGCCCTCCCGATGGAAGTGATGGGGGCAAACACAGTGACAATTCAAAATAGCAGGGGGCTGACACAATGGATCCCTTTATAGCAACAGGATAAAATCAGAATAAGCATAACTATCTCTTATATCTGAACAAATAGGAGTGACCTACACAGAGCGGTGAGTACACGCCTAAACAAAGGAATGGGGAGAGGTGACCTGCACGAAGCGGCAGGTGCACTTGCTCTTCCTGTCTTGCTGGGCAGATTAGATGGACCATACTGGTCTTTATCTGCCATCATATACTATGTTACTATGAAATAAATGACTGCTTTATGGAGCAATTAGTTCAGAAATCAACACAAAGGAGAGCTATTTTGAACCTAATCCAAAGTGGAAGACAGGATCTGATACAAGATGATGCTTAATAAATGGAGGGAGAACAGCAAGAAAATATACTTTACTAATATTTAACTTTCAAATGGGAGACTATAAAAATTGAAGAAAAGGTTAAGAAAAATTATAAGGAGCAGCTGCAAAGGTTAAGAGTTTATATTAGACCTGGCCATTGTTTAAAAATACTTCTTTGGAAGGCCAGATCAGACATATTCCATGCTTTAGGAAATGTGGAAGGAAGGCTAAACGACTGTCAGCATGGTTGAAAGGAAGGTGAGAGAGGCTGTTATAGCCAAAAAAACATCTTTCAAAAGATGGAAAAAGGATTAAAATGAAAAAAAAAGAGGAAGCAGCATAAGCATTTACAATCTTAAACAAAGGCATAGAGGGGAGTAACCTGCACAGGGCATATCAACTGAATAGTGGTGTACCCCAAGGATCTGTTCTGGGACCACTGCTTTTTAACATATTCATAAGTGACCTGGAAATAGGAATAATGAGTGAGGTGATCAAATCTGCAGATGACACAAAATTATACAAAGTTGTTAAAACACAAGAGGATTGTGAAAAATTGTGAGAGGACTTTGATAAATTGGAAAACTGGATGTCCAAATGGCAGATAAAATTTAATGTAGACAAGTGCAAAGTTATGCACCTAGGAAAGAACTGCCCTAATTATGGTTACTGAATACAAGGTTCCACATTAGAAACGACCAACCAGGAAAAAAACTATTGATATCTATAAGCACTCTTCCAAAGTTCTATTTTCTGCTCCTCCATTGTCCCTCTTGGTCTTCCAGTGGGATGAATTTTGCAATTTTACATGCAATTCCCTTGTCTACAGTGCTGGGCTGGTCTATTATTTATTTACATTCTCTTATATACTGTGCTATTCTACATCAGTGCAGTTTACATTGAACAGGGCATTATAACTTGGAGATAACTATTTTACAGGGAACATGGGCTATGGAGGGTTAAATGGCTTGCCCAAGACCACAAGGAGCACCTGTGGGACTAGAAACCCCAGTCCTTCCGGCCCAAGGTTGCTGTTCTCTAGTGGGATTTGAACCCCTGACCTTCCGGCCTGAAGTACCTTGCCCCAACCACTAGGCCACTCCTCCACTCCGCTACTAGGTGGGCTGGGTGGCCACATAGGGTGGCAGATTTCTGTGGGCAGGAGACTATGTGCTTTGGCACACATTGCCTGCTGCCTCTCCCACATGCCATGCCACACTGCGCCGCCCTGCTCTTCCCCCCAATGTTGAGCTGAGCTGCGCTGTGGTCCCCTGCTGCCACTGATTCTGGTGGCAGGGAGAGGCAGCTCAGCTTGGTAGCAGGACATATGCTTCAGCACACATGTCCTGCTGCTTCTGATCCCCTACAGTTATGTGGGAGGGGAGTCAGAAGTGGCAGGCCATGTGTGCTGAAGCACATGGACTGCTGCCGTGCTGAGCCGCAAAGCCCGACCCCACCACAGGAATAGGCAGTAGTGTGGCTCAGCATGGGGGGGAGGGTGCGGCTCAGCATGTGTGTGGGGGGGTGGTGGCATGACTCAGGGGGGGGCCGCACTGCTTGGGGGGCGGCACACCTAGGGCTTCTGCCTAGGGTGGCAGAAACCCTTGGGCTGGCCTAGCCCTGCTCATCTGGCTATACTGAGTTGACTCTCTCCTCCCCTTAAATCCCACAATCAATCCTTCCTTAACCTTGTACATGACCTCTCCTGTAAACAATTGGTCTATACTCCTCCTCACTCCACAGGACATACTCTTGACTTCTTGAATTCTCACTTTAACCATTCACCCTATAATGCTCTCCCCAATCACTTATTTGCCCCTCTGGCACAGTCTGATCACTATTTTCTTGTTTCTTTCACCCCCTCTCTCCACCATTCCCCAGTTTCATCCATCCCTGACCACTGGTGTCGGAAGCTCAAATCGCTGGACACAACAAAGTTGGTATCTTGCTGCAATAACTTTCCAGATGATTTCTCCTCCTTTCCTCTTTCTGGCCAAAGATCTACATGGAATTCTTTACTGAAGCAGGCTCTAGATACTGTTGCATATAAATGCTATGCTCCTCCCAAAAAGAAAAGGCACCATCCCTGGTATCATTTTGGCCTTAATCTCCTAATTGCACAGATGAGACATGCAGAACACCAGTGGAGAAAATATCCTTATCCTTTAACTCCCTCAGTCAGGAACACTCAACAGATTACCATAATGCATTGCTACTGCTAAACAAAGCCACTACTACACTATCATACAGGCCCATAATAACCACTTAAAAAAGCTATTCAATGTCATCTCCAACCACACAGGTTCCTCCCAAGTGCCTGCAGATGATATTTCCTCTGATCCTATTGCTGATCAAGTAGCGCTGTTTTTCAAGTCTAAAGTAGACACTGTGCGGGTCACTTTAGAAAGGCTGAATGTGGATTGGATTTGCCATAGGCCGGAAAACCATAAAATGGGTACCTTCAAATCGTCATTTTGGAAAGATGGTGACACAGATGTTCACATCGCGGAACCATCAAAGTACGGACATTTCCAGGCGGCGTGTTCCAGGGGGGAAGAGGAGTGTCGGGGGGAAGGGGGGGGGAGGACATATCAGAAAGCTGTATATCCAGAACATGTTTCAGAAGCAATCTGATATGTGCAGGGCATTGCCCCTGCATGTGCGATGCTAGACCTGTAATAAAGGTGGAATAAGCAAGAGGCCTTGCTGTCTGCTTGGACTGGCTGCATTATTGATGACTGGAGGAAATTGGTATCTGAACCCCTGGCATGGCTGTGGTCTGTGTGCACATAGATGATCTTTCAGCAACCTTCCCTTGTCCTGTCCTAGCCAGTGTCTGACTGCTTTCCAAGCCTCCAACGCCACTCCCACACTGTATCTGTAAATAGTAAATAGTTACCCTAGTTGAAATCCAAGTTTTCGCTCCTGTTCAATGTAAAGGCATAACAGATATCTGAGATGCTTGAATGTTACTTGTAAACCGCACTGATTTTAAAGAGTGCGGTATATAAAAACAATAAATAAATAAATAAATAAAATCTGTTGTCTCTGTGGCCAAGTGTCTTGTTAGCTGTGCATGAAGTCCCATATTGTTGTGTGTTTATGTTGTTTGTGTCAGTACGACTCTTTGGTGTTTGTGCTGTGCTGTAAGACCCCTATTTGTAATTGTGTGGCTCCCTGCCCAGTGCTTGTGTTGTCCAGAAATCCCCTCTGTGGGTGTGTTTGGCAGTATCTGCACATGAGTTTGTGTGTCTGTGTGTATCTGTGGATGGCTGACTGTCTGTGCAAGTGGGAATGATTAGGTATGTGAGGACATCACTAGGTAGTAAGATGCACTAAGGTGCTGGTGATGGGGTGTTACTACAGTGTTGGTGGTGGGAGATAGCTGGCATGGAGGAAATGAACACTTTGTTTGAATTGGTAGTGCTTCATGAGACCCAAAGGGAGAGCAGGAGGAATGCAAGGAGGCACCTATATCACAGGATCTATAGGCCCAGAACCCTGTAATAGACCTGACTCTATTCCCTTCCTTGGGAACTCCGCTCTTCTATCTTTGCCCTTTTCTACTACTACCAACTCCAGACTTCGATCCTTTCACCTTGCTGCTCCTTATGCTTGGAACAAACTATCTGAGCCTGTATGTCAGGCTTCATCTCTGGTCCTTTTCAAATCCAGGCTGAAAACTCACCTCTTTGAGGCTGCTTTTGGATCCTGATTCACTTACTCTCCTATGTGTTTCCTTACCATTCTCCTAGATATATCCTTGCCCTCAGCTATTGTGTTGTCTGTCTTGACTGAGCAGGGTCCATCTTTTACATGTGTCTGTACAGTGCTGCATACATCTTGTAGTGCTATACAAATGATTAGTAATAGTAGTAAGTAGAAGTAACCATCCACCATCTTGGCCAGGAACTGGAGCTGCTCCTCAGTTCTACCACACACACAGGGGCCAGGTCATGCCTGTCCACCTAAAGATCACCACTGCCCTTGCTTCCTTAGCAACTAGAAGTTTCCAGTCCATGTTGGCAGCCACTGCAGGTCTCAGTCAGTCTGCAATATCACAGTGCATCTCACAGTACCTGAAGATCTACTTAAACCACACAGCTGACTATGTAGTCTTCCCACAGACAGTACTGAAGAGGCAATAAACAATGCTACAGTTCCATTAGGTGGCAGGATTCCTGTCAGTGATAGGGGTTGATAAATGTGGTCCTCAGACCCCCATGAGGGAGGAAACTGACATTCTGGAATAGAAAGGCATTCCACTCTCTTAACATGTTAGTAGTGTGTCATGTGCTGGACAAAATAACAGATACCTTTCCCAGATATCCTGATTCATGTCATGATACCTACATCCTTGCCCACTCAGGAAGCTATTAAAAATTGAGAGCAGCATTATATCTGATAGATGGCTGCTAAGTAAGATGTCTCCTGGTGGCATTATCTCCTTTTCCCCCCTCCTCTCCCAATCACTCTGCCAGGTGCCAGACAGAGACTCTGTCTGTACAGAGGGAGGGAGGAGTGGCCTAATGGTTAGGACAAGGTACCTCTGTAATAGCGAAGGGCCCGCAACCCCGATAATACCCGGAGTCAATGGACGAGGATTCAACTCCCTATTTATTGTATATATAGTCTCAGCATTGGCATACAAAATGTCTGAGCCCAGAGCTCAGAAAAATGACAGTTTATATACTTTTCTTCTCCAGTCTAATACAGGCAAAACTCCTCATTGGCCACAGTGGCCCACTTACTCTCATCCAATAGACATCTCTGACCGGGCCCAGGACTCGCTCCCCCTGCTTGGGTCTTACTAGCCACGGGTCAGCAACTAGACATAACACTAAACATAATACTTCTGCTAAAGTATACAGTATATTTCACTACTCTTGCAAGGTCAGTTAGCCACAAAGATAGTGGAAGGCATATCAGAAGCATTCTCATCAAAAGCAAAACAAAGCGAGGCCAAACAAAGCAAGGTTAAGACGTGTTTCTAATAGCTACTGGTGATTTCTGTAATATTCCAGGCACATATCTCTAGCCCTGGCTCAAAATTCTAAACAATCAAAACGCTAGACAAAATATTCTTACACTGTTCAGCTTCTCTACTATATTTTCATCCTAATTACGAGGTCAGTGCACATCTAGCAAAGATACAGTGGAGGACATTCCTACTAAAGCAGACATCTGGCTTACCTAAACAATAAACAGTAAAAGTTTTAATTCTCTTATCTCCAGGAGAGCAGAACATGTTATCAAACCAGAATAGAACAGTATTTCTTTCTAACAGCTAACAGCATTCTATAATTTTCCAAAATCAGCAATAACATTTTAAAGCAGGAGAAAAAGGGCTTCAGACCTAGCTCTGCTACATGCTAGGCCATCGCCTATCACATTCCCTCCTTTTGATTATTCACACCCACAAGTGAGGAAGGGTGAGAATCTAATCACACAAATAGCAATAATACTTCAGACCATAGTAGAGGGATCACTGTGTGGTACTGGGTAATAATCCCATGAGGCTAATATATGTGCCGCTGCCTTGCGGTCAATAATACTATCGATAATAGAGTTCATGATTATAGTCTCTGATGATTACTGAGGTAAATCACGGTTGATTGAGATTGATAGGGTCTGGAATGTAGTTAATGCAGAACTGAAGAACGTCTCTGTGATGTTCAGAAACAAGTTGGCAACGTTCTCTACGATGATGGATCTCTTCTTCGCAGTGTGATTCGCAACGGTGATGCAGGATTAGCGATCGAAGTCCAGGGGCGACTCTCAGGAACTGTTGCTGGTTTCACTCAACTGTGGTGGATCCAGGAGTCGATCTCTGCCACTTTCACTGCTGTTGGGGTTGATAGCAAAACGATATATGGGCCTTTCCAATGAGGCGCCAATGGTGTCTTCTTCCACTCTTTTACCCACACCGAGGCTCCAGGCTTGAAAGGGTGCAAGGGTTCAGTTAGATTGATAGGCAACTGGTCCTGCACCCAGGTATGAAGACCCTGCAAAACAGAACTTAAAGCCAGCAATTCTTGCCTAGTAATTTGTGCTCCAATTTGGTTCAAATCCCCCTTATCCCCTGAATTATAGGCGGGGGCCTCCCATACAGGATCTCAAATGGGGACACCCCTAATGGCGTGATGGGTGCTGACCGTATTCAGAGAAGGGCAATGGGGAGAGCTTGGGGCCACTTCAGGTGGGCTTCCTGACAGAGTTTGGATAACTGAGACTTCAGGGTCCGGTTCATTCTCTCTACTTTCCCTGAACTCTGGGGCCTATATGCTGTGTGTAATTTCCATTGTATCTGCAGGGCATGGGCTAGTTGCTGAGTTACTTGTGACACAAAGGAGGGCCCATTGTCAGACCCCTTGGTCAGTGGTATTCCGAATCTGGGGATGATCTCATGAAGTAAGGCCTTAGTGACTTCTCTGGCCTTCTCAGTTCTGGTGGGAAAAGCTTCCACCCATCTAGAAAAGGTACAAACTAGGACTAACAAGTAGCGATATCCATTCGCTCGTGGCATTTCTGCAAAGTCTATTTGGATATTTCCCATGGGGGTAACTCCCACTGACTGAATTCTTGGGGGTAGGACAGGACCTTGGCGGGCATTGTTTTTGGCACAGGTCACACAGCTTCGGACTACTGAGGTGGTTAAAGGTCCTAACAGTGAGATATAGAAATATGGCTTCAGAACTTCGGCCATCTTAGTTTTACCATAGTGTGTGGCCTGATGAAAAGCTTGGACAAAAGCAGGGCCTAATGCTTCAGGAATTACAGTCATACCAGGGGTTGAGCTCCCTTCGGGCGGTGGCAACACAATCCACCCAGTGTCGGATAATTTTCCTCCCTCCTTTTGACAGTAATGGTCCATCTCCACTTTGGTATATCTGGGGGTCCATGCACTAAGAGGTACTGGAAATATGGCTGCTTGAATTGCGGCATTTGGGGTGGTAATTTGTCCTGCAATGGCTGCTTCTCGGGCAGAGGCATCAGCAAATCTGTTTCCTCGGGACACTTCTCCATCTCCAGTCTGATGGCCTCGGCAATGTATTACAGCAACGTGTTTAGGGGCCCAAACTGCTTCCAACAAAGTCAATATTTCTGGGCCATACTTGACAGACTTGCCTCCTGAGGTGATCAATCCACGTTCTTTATACAGGGCCCCATGGGCATGTAGTGTTTTAAAAGCATATTTAGAGTCTGTGTACACATTCAGACTGATTCCGCCCCCGATTCTGAGTGCACGTGTGAGGGCTATCAATTCAGCCTTCTGCGCTGAGGTTTCTGGAGCTAAAGCTGATGATTCTACTACCATGTCCAGAGTCACTACTGCATATCCAGCACATCGCTGTCCTTCAATTATGAGACTACTCCCATCCACGAAGAAAGTTCTGTCTGGGTCACTCAAGGGAATATCAGTCAAATCTGGGCGACTTGAATATACAGTGTCCATTACTTCTAAACAATCATGGTCAGGTGGGCCTGGCCCAATTGGTAATAGGGTAGCTGGGTTCAGCGTTTGGCTAACACTCAATTGCAAGTTAGGATTCTCACATAGCATACTTTGATACTTCAGCATTCGGGCGTTGGTGAGCCAATGGTTTCCTTTGTGCTCCAGCAGGGTTAAAACAGAGTGTGGTACAATGACTTGAAGATTTTGTCCTAAGGTGAGCTTATCTGCCTCGCTCACTAAGAGGGCTGTGGCTGCTACAGCTCTCAGGCAAGGTGGCCAGCCTTTGGCAACAGGATCCAATTGTGTTGACAGGTAGGCCACAGGTCGCTGCCAAGACCCAAGAGGCTGGGTCAAGACTCCCAATGCATTTCCACTTGATTCATGGACATACAGACGAAATGGTTTCTGCACATCTGGCAGGCCCAAGGCTGGGGATGACATCAATGCTGTTTTCAGTGATTTGAATGCTTTATCGTGTTCTGGGCCCCATTCCAGGGGAGATCGTTCCATTCCTTGTGTGACTTGGTACAAGGGCTTCGCCATGAGCGCAAAATTTGGTATCCATATGCGGCAGTAGCCTGCAGCTCCCAAGAAAGCTCGCACCTGTTTCCTAGTAGTGGGGGTTGGAATGCGGCATACTGCTTCTTTTCGCTCAAGTCCTAACTTCCGGGTTCCTTTGGACAGATGGAACCCTAAGTATTTCACTTCTGTCTGGCACAGCTGCGCCTTGGCTCTGGAAACCTTGTATCCAGCTTCATTCAAAAGGTGCAAGAGATCACTTGTAGCTTGTATACAATCAGATTTGTTGTTGGTGGCTATGAGCAAATCATCTACATATTGGAGCAAAATTCTTTTTCCCGGAGTTACAGAGTAGCTTGACAGATCTTGACTGAGGGCTGCACTGAAGATAGTGGGTGAGTTCTTGAATCCTTGTGGTAATCGAGTCCAAGTGAGTTGCCCTCGTCGTCCTGTGGTAGGGTTTTCCCATTCAAATGCAAACAAAAGCTGACTGGCCTCTGCCAGGCATATACAGAAAAAGGCATCTTTTAAGTCCAAAACAGTAAAGTGAGTGGCTTCTGCTGGAATCAGTCCCAGGAGGGTGTAAGGATTTGGTACTACTGGATGTATGGTTTCAACTGCACTGTTCACTCGACGTAGATCCTGCACTGGGCGGTAGTCACCTGTCCCAGGCTTCTTGATTGGGAGAAGGGGGGTGTTCCAGGGTGATTGGCATTCTCTTAGAAGTCCGTACTGCAATAATTTCTTCAGGTGGCGATGAATGTCTTCAATTGCTGGTCTTGGGAGGGGATACTGACGCACATGCACTGGTTCTGCTCCCGGTTTCAAGGTAACAAGCACAGGAGCTATATTCTTTGCTAGGCCAGGTGGATTATTCTCTGCCCATACTCCAGGTGGGGCTGCAATGCTGGTAAGTATACAGGAACTTGCTGTTTTGGATGGAGGTAAATAGAACCGCCATTCTTCTTCTCGGGGGACAGTTAACACCATCAGGCCAGCAGTCTTTGAGTTTATAGTCATTTCCATTTTTCCCCCTTCAACGAAAGATATCTGTGCTTGTAGCTTTGCAAGCATGTCTCGGCCCAAAAGGGGAACTGGGCATTCAGGCATGTACAGGAACTGGTGTGTTATCTGCTGCCCCCCTAGTTCACAGGCGCGGTTCTGCAGGAAAGGTCTTGTGGTTCTAGTTCCAGTAGCTCCCACAATTGTAACAGATCGAGAAGACACAGGGGCCACAGGCTTGGCTACTACTGAATGTTCAGCCCCCGTGTCTACCATAAAGTCCATATGCAGGTCTCCAATCTTTAATTTGACCATAGGCTCCTGGAGACCCAAGAAGAACTTGGAGCCCGGTCTGGCCTAGTCCTCATCATCCATGAAATAGCCCTCAGCGACTATTCCTTCCATGGCAGTCTCATTCTGCTGGGTCTGTTGAAACTGTGCGCGCTGCATCCCCCCTCGCTGCTGGAATTGCCCCCCCCCCCCCGCTCTCCTGGCGCTCCCACGTCCCCTCCAGGGGGTGGAGCCACGTTTCGGGCACGTATCCTTCCAATGTCCTTCCTCTTTACAATAAGCGCACTGATTTGCGCCTAAGGGGGGCCGAACGCTCCCTCGGCCCCTTCCTCGCCCTCTGGCTCTTCTGTTAGGATATCCTCCTCCGCGTCCTTCCACTAGTGCTTCAGCGAGCAGATCTACTTTTCTCCTCATCCTTCGGTCACTTTCCCTTTTGCATTCTTCATCACGGTTCACATATACCTTTTGCGCGACTTCCATTAGCTGTGCTGAATTCATGCCTGCAAATCCTTCTAATTTCTGCAGTTTTCGCTTTATGTCTCCCTGGGACTGACTCACAAAAGCAGTATTCACCATGCGTAAATTTTCATTGGCTGCTGGGTCATATGGGGTGTAAAGTCTATAGGCTTCAGATAATCGTTCATAGAAAGCAGCCGGACTCTCATCTGGGCGCTGAAGAACTTCTGCTACTTTCCCAATATTCATAGCTTTCTGACCTCCCTTCCGCAGGCCCTGTAGTAAAGCCTGGCAAAACCGGGTGAGGGCTTTTTCTCCCACATCGCTATTTGGGTCCCACTTGGGATCTTTGTTAGGAAAATCTGCAGATGCTGCCTGCTGGAGATCTAGATTCTGGTCTCTCCCAACTACAGGGTTCTCCTCCAACCATTTAGTGGCTGCCCGCACTATCCATGCCCGCTCCTCCGTAGTAAAGAGGGTAGCCAGGAGCTGGCGACAATCAGACCAGGTGGGCTGATGGGTTTGCATAATACTAGTCATTAACTCTGTCAATTCATGGGGCTTGTCAGTATAGGAAGCATAATGTGTTTTCCAGTTTAATAAATCTGTTGTGGAAAAAGGCACATAAACTAAACTGGTTGGTCCGGGCACAACCTGACCCTCTTCATTTTTGAAAGGTAATCCTGGGACCTGCCGCAGTGGCATTTGGCGGGCTTCTTTCTGGCCTTTTTTCTGGGATCTGAGGGCGTCCCGCAGCTTAGTGGATTTGGAGGTGTCTTTGCTACTGGTATCTGGTCTGGTGGATGGCTCTGGACTGGCATCTGACTCTCCACTAGCGGATTCCTCAGGGGGTGACTGCTCCGCATCAGAGTACTGCTCAGGACTAGGGCTGCGACTTCTATGAGGAGGGGTCTGCTCTTCAAGCTTTGGAGGTGGATGCTCAGGGGGAGGCACTTCGGCTGGAGGCACGCTTGCCACCTCCGGCTCTACTCGGGGGTACTCGGGGTGGAGCTGACGGGACTGGGGTATACAGAAAGGCAGGTGGATATGCTGGAACCTCTGGGGGCTCTGGCTCTGCATAAATCGGAAGCTTCTCTGTCTTAGCAGGGACTCTTGTGGTAGTGGCTAACATAATCCTTTTCTGCCCCTCACTGCAACTCTTCATCCAGGGGGGCTGCTTCTCACATATGCCTAACCAGGATACTATATAGGAAAACTGTTCAGGACTATAGCTGCGTACTATCTTGTGCACCCGGGACACAGTTTGGATATCAAAAGTACCTTCTGGTGGCCACCGGGCATCTAGCGCTGGCCACACTCTGCTACACAATATTTCTAAACGGGGCGCTGTCATTTTGATCCCATAATCACCACTAAAACCTTTCTTAAAATTTGTGATCATACAGTTTAACGGAGTTTGCACAGACTCTGCCCCTCCCATGATGACGCACAACGTATAAGACAGCAAACAGAAAGGGTAGGTGGAATGGCTACGGGTAAGGGGTCCGTGTAGCCCATAGAACAATAAGGGGGACAAACAACAGACGCTTTCTCCTGTTCGCGACTTGAACGCGGTCGCCCGGTCAAGAACTGCGCTACTGAGGAGTCCGCTCTCGCTTGGCCTGTATTGCAAAGCCTCTCAAACACAATTCACACAACCAAACATGCTAGCATTTCCCAAATTCCAAAATTCCCGGGCTAACTGACTAAACCAGAATTACTGAAACCGAAAGGGCTGATGGGTTCGCCCCGCGCACTACTTGCAGGGGTACTAGGATCGCCCGTGGAAGTTGATCAGACTTCCCTTTACCTTACCAGATTTGTCTCGAGACTTTCCCAAAGCTATCTGACTAAAAACCAGAAAAATCAGTACTCACCGGATCCGGTAGCTAATGCGCTGCGCAGCCCGTTCCATCTGGGGTTGAATGCTGGACTCCCCTCAACCAGGGTTCGAGGTGTTGGCCAGCTGGACCCGGCAGGCCGCCGAGGCAGGGTGGAACCCTCCGATACAAGGGACCGGCGGCGCCTGGGATCCTCTCCGCTGTCGGTCGGCTGCGGTCCCAGCCGGACCAAACCTAGAGGCGGTAATACGCGGTAATATTCGCTTGCGTTCAATTCGCATTACCTTCCCAGCCAATGCACCAAGAAATGTAATAGCGAAGGGCCCGCAACCCCAATAATACCCGGAGTCAATGGACGAGGATTCAACTCCCTTTTTATTGTATATACAGTCTCAGCACTGGCATACAAAATGTCTAAGCCCAGAGCTCAGAAAAATGACAGTTTATATACTTTTCTTCTCCAGTCTAATACAGGCAAAACTCCTCATTGGCCACAGTGGCCCACTTACTCTCATCCAATAGACATCTCTGACCGGGCCCAGGACTCGCTCCCCCTGCTTGGGTCTTACTAGCCACGGGTCAGCAACTAGACATAACACTAAACATAATACTTCTGCTAAAGTATACAGTATATTTCACTACTCTTGCAAGGTCAGTTAGCCACAAAGATAGTGGAAGGCATATCAGAAGCATTCTCATCAAAAGCAAAACAAAGCGAGGCCAAACAAAGCAAGGTTAAGACGTGTTTCTAATAGCTACTGGTGATTTCTGTAATATTCCAGGCACATATCTCTAGCCCTGGCTCAAAATTCTAAACAATCAAAACGCTAGACAAAATATTCTGACACTGTTCAGCTTCTCTACTATATTTTCATCCTAATTACGAGGTCAGTGCACATCTAGCAAAGATACAGTGGAGGACATTCCTAGTAAAGCAGACATCTGGCTTACCTAAACAATAAACAGTAAAAGTTTTAATTCTCTTATCTCCAGGAGAGCAGAACATGTTATCAAACCAGAATAGAACAGTATTTCTTTCTAACAGCTAACAGCATTCTATAATTTTCCAAAATCAGCAATAACATTTTAAAGCAGGAGAAAAAGGGCTTCAGCAATAACATTTTAAAGCAGGAGTAAAAGGGCTTCAGACCTAGCTCTGCTACATGCTAGGCCATCGCCTATCACACCTCAAGCTGGGGAGCCAGGGGTTCAATTCCCACCTGGGGACAGCAATCTCAGGCCCAAGGGACTGGGGTTTCTAGTCCTATAGCCACTCCTTGTGGCCTTGGGCAAGCCACTTCACCCTCCATTGCCTCAGGTATGCATATAAATTGTAAACCCTTTGGGGACAAGGGAATGTATCCAGTACGTGATTGTAAACCACTCTGATGCCCTTCAGCTTGGGCAGTATATCAAGAAATTACATAAACATTGTATTACAACAGAGGGAGACAGTCAGATCACTAACCAGACTTTTGTTCCCTATGCCCTGTCAATGCAGTTGATAGAGGATACCCCCTGAGTCCATATTGGCATCATGTTCACAAGCAGAGGAATGCTGCAACAAGGCCCAAAGGCTCACAAGGGTCATAATAGATGAAAAGCGGCTTCTTCTGTCTGGATTGGTCAGAAGCAGAACTTCTATATAACCGTGTGAAATGTGAAATATTTATGGTATGCTGTATGCTACACAGTTGTACTGTATGGCAAAATCCCCTGCCTGACCTACAGGATATAGCACAGAAATAGGGAGAGGGAGATGCAGATACAGAAGTACCAGGCATAGAGACAGAAGACATAGGCATGCACAATTAACATGGTGGTTGGAATGAGTGCTCCTGGTGATAGGAGTGGAGGAGTGGCCTAGTGGTTGGGGCAAGGTACTTCAGGCCAGAAGGTCAGGGGTTCAAATCCCACTAGAGGACAGCAACCTTGGGCCAGAAGGACTGGGGTTTCTAGTCCCACAGGTGCTCCTTGTGCTCTTGGGCAAGCCACTTAACCCTCCATAGCCCATGTTCCCTGTAAAATAGTTATCTCCAAGTTATAATGCCCTGTTCAATGTAATTTCAGTTTGTTCAATGTAAACCACACTGATGCGGTATATAAGAGAATATAAATAAATAAATACCTGTATGGGTTTGTTGGGTTTACCTGTGTTGATTGTGCTACACATTAAAGTACCAAGTCACACATTAATTCCCAGGAACATGCTTGTCATATCCACAACAGTTAGCTTGGAGGCTTACAGTCATCAAGCCTTACACATAAATGCTGAGTCACAGCCTTAGAAGGACCTCTGGTCAGGATGCTACCAGAGCTATGTTGTGTATTTTGCAATGGAAACTGATAGGAATTTATTTTGTCATAAGAATGATTTGTTTTATGTATGGGCCAGAAAATCAGAATCTTTCTGGACTTTTGTCCAGTGACCCAGGAGAAATGGAAGAAATTCTTATTCCTGCTCCCAAGACTTGATCAGTTGGGAGTCAGATTGTTTTTAAAAATTTCTGTTAAATGGGTACTAAATTTGTTTTTTTCACTCCTACCCAACTAGACAATTGTTGGAAGAGCGAGAGGGGTGCCCAGTTCGTGGGTTTAATGAATAAGATCACATATAAATGCAATTGTAACCTTAGTGAATTTGTGGTAGTGTTATGTCAAACCATTTTGTATTAGATGTAGTTTTGGTGTCATGGTGCAGCAGTTACAACTCTAAACACCTTATTGGGCAGACTAGATGGACCAGTCTGGTCTTTATTTGCTGTTACTTGCTTTGTTATGCTATAACATGCATTTCAAGAGGGTTTGGCAGCAAGAAATGACCTCGTACATAGACGCTTCATGTGAATATAGAAACGTAGAAACATGACGGCAGAAAAAGACCACATGACCTATCTAATCTGCCCTTCCATATCAACTACAATAGTCCCCTTTTTACCTTTAGAGATCCTCTGTGTTTGTCCCATGCTTTGTTGAATTCAGATACTGTCCTCGTGTTCACCACCTCCACTGGGAGATTATTCCACGCATCTACCACTCTTTCCGTAAAGAAATATTTCCACATATTACTCCTGAGTCAATCCTCTTTCACTCTCATCTATGTCCCCTTGTAGCAGAGCTTGCCTTCAATTGAAAGAGACCCTCCTGTGCATTTATGCCATGGAGATATTTAAATGTCTCTATCGTATCACCCCTATCCTGCCTTTCCTCCAAAGTATACATATTAAGATCTTTAAGTCTGTCTTCATATGCTTGAAGACCACTAACCATTTTAGTAGCCTCCCTCTGCAGCAATTCCAACCTGCTTATATCCTTTTGAAGATGTGGTCTCCAGAATTGCACACAATACTGCAAATGAGATTGCATCAGAGGCATTATCACCTCCTTTTTTCTGCTGGCCATTCCTCTCTCTATACATCCAAGCATTCTTCTGGCTTTCACAATTGTCTTTTCTACCTGATTAGCTACTTTAAGACTGTCAGACACAATTACGCCCAGGTCCCAATCTCTTTTTGTGGAAAGAAGTATCTCAACCCCTACACTGTACAGCTCCTTTTGATTTATACAACCTAAATGCACGACCCTGCATTTTTTAGCATTAAATTTCAGCTGCCAAATTCTAGACCATTCTTCAAGCTTAGCGATATCCCTCCTCATGTTATCGTCTCCTTCCTGTTTGTCTGCTCTATTGCAGATTTTTGTATCATCTGCAAACAAGCAAACCTTACCCGACAGTCCTTCCGCAATATCACTAACAAAGATGTTAAACAGAATCGGACCAAGGACAGATCCCTGGGGCACACCACTAATAACCTCCTTATCCTCAGGGTGAGCTCCATTTACCTGACTGAGACCTTTGTCACCTCCCACTCAACCAATTTCTAATCCAATCAGTAACTTTAGGGTCCATCTCTAGGGTGCTCAGTTTGTTTATAAGTCACCTGTGTGGGCACATTGTGTGAGTTTTGCTAGGAATTTATTTTATTTAGACAGTTTTGTATACCACTTTATCCTTCAATCAAAGTGGTAACAACACAATTGGCGATACATTTAACACGAGGGGATATGAGGCACATGCACTAATACTTACAGGGAACATAGGCAATGGAGGGTTAAGTGGCTTGCCCAAGACCACAAGGAGCACCTGTGGGACTAGACACCCCAGTCCTTCCAGCCCAAGGTTGCTGTCCTCTAGTGGGATTTCAACCCCCAACCTTCCGGCCTTAAGTACCTTGCCCCAAACACTAGGCCACTCCTCCAATGGAGCAAGGTCAGAATTGATGGTTTTGATCCAGCTGACTGGGCAAAGGTCGAGGGGGGAGATAGTGGTGTTGAGCGAAGAGATGGTGTTTTTGATGTTTTCAGCTGAGATGTTATCAAAGGTGGTCCATGAGTGCATTAGTTTGATATCATTCAGAGAAGGATCAGGTTCATCTTGTAGGTTGGAGATGGCAATTAGAGAAGAAATTTGCTAATTGTTGAGGACTGAAGGGGATGTTGTTTGAGTTGTTGATGGGTGTTGATGTGAGGTCATTTACAAGGGTGAATAGTTCTGTTGGTTAGTTGAGTGATCGATGTGTGGTAGTTTTGCTTGGAGAGGTTGGTGGCATGGTTGTATTCTCTTAGGGTGGTCATGTATTGGGTTTGGTCCTCAGGTATCTATGATCCCTCTATCTGCATTCATGTTTCCTTAGTTGAGATTTGAGCTTTTGGAGATTGGGGGTGTACCATGTGGTCTGTTAGTGAGTGGGGTTGTGAGGCTGGGATGAGGTTGGAGTGGAGGCTGCTTTACTGACAAGTTCATTCCAGGTGTTGATGGCAGAATCTAGGTCTTGCGGTTCAGTAGTAAGGATTGGGGAGATGTAAGTGAGAAAGGAATCTTTGCAGATGGCTGAAACATCTCTTGTGTGGTTTGTGTGGTGTGGTGGATCTATGGGGATTGTTGAGGGGCAGTTGGAAGGTTATGACCTAATGGTCTGTCCAGGTCACTGAGATGGTTTGGACTGGGAGGGGAGAGATATTGTGGGTGAGGGTGTTGATGAATATGAAGTCAAGGGTGTTTCCCTTGCAGTGCGTGGGGGAGATCACTATGCGTGAGAAGTCCATTGTTGTCAATGCTTCCATGCTTGCTTTGTTGGGGCTAATTGGAGGTTGAGGTCACCCAGGAGAATGAAGTGTGGATGACATCGGAGAGGTCGCTGGATGGTTCTGATGGGCAGTGATAGGCAAGGCAGATGGTGAGTTGTTTGTGATGGTGAGAGTATCAAAGGTCAAAAGTGGAGTCTTCAGCTTTCTTGGTGAAGTTTAGGTTGGATTTGGTGAAGATGAGGATACTACCTTCTTTTTTTATGGGTGTGAGGGGAGTGGAAGAGGTTGTAGTTTGGGGGACACGATTGGTTTAGGAAAATTGGGTCTGTTTCGGTGTGTAATGCAGAGGATGTCCAGGTTGTTGGTGACGAGGAGGTCTCTTAATGGTGTGGTTTTGTTCTTTGCTGTTCATGTTTTGATGAGGGTGCAGTTGAGGGGTACTGGGGTGAGGGGTTTGCTAGTGGGGGGTGGTGTTATGTGTTGGTACTGTGATGAGGTGTTTTGCATTGCGGGAGTAGCGGGGGGGGGTAGTTAGATATTCCATTGAGGGTGGGGAATGGGTGATAGGAGATGACAAAGAGGTGGGGGAGGAAGGGGAGGTTAGGGTAGGGAAGTAGGAGGGAGTTTGCAATGGGGGCTAGAATAAGTAAGGCTAGCAGGAAGTAGATGAGGGCGTATAGTTGCAGCATGTTGAGTGAGAGGGTTGTTGGGTTGTTGTTTCAAGGTCTGAGGCCTGTTCAGTTTTAATTGTTCGAGGAAGAGGCCCTGATTGTCCTTGGCAGCAGGAGGTGGGGGCTTACCTTCTGCTTTCTGTTGCTAGTGTCAATGGGGATTCTGTGCTCTGAGGGTTGTCTCTTCGCATAGAGGTTTATTTTGTCAGTTTAGGTTGTTTCAGCATGGTAGTCTAGGCGCATTGGGAGGATTTTTTCATTGGATTTGTGTCTGTCCAGGTTGGTTGGTTGTGTTCTTGGTGGGTTCTCGGCCCACGCCTAAGGCTATGCCAAAGGGCCCTCAGGCACAGGCATGCCTGAGTGCGTGAAGATTTTAAATCTTCATAGCTACCTTTTTGGCCATCATCTGTCTGCCACACTTCCCAGTCTGCCTATTGTGCACCTGGCTGCTTCTACATGTCCCCTAGTGAGCAGTAAATATGATTTGACTCACTGTGCCAGGTGATGTGGATGTGCTCCAGACTGTACTTGCTGCAGCATATGGGGGCCTGTGCTAATGAGAGGGCAAGCACTTCCTCCTCCTCCAAGACCAGACTGTAGAGGAGAAAACTTTCTTCGAGCTGAAATTTACCTGCCTGGAGGCCATTGTATCTCCTCTCCTCTGTAGTTTCTGTGTGTGAGGGTTGAGAGGAGAGCTGGCCACATCTTGTTAACTTCTGCATGTGTACTTCTCGTCTTATATTGCTTTTGTGGTCACATCTTACAATGACATGCATATATCCAGCCACAGGACTATCTACACCACTCTTGCACATTCCCAGTGGCATATTTCTGTGGCACACATATCCACCCCCCTCGGTTAACATCGATTTCTACATTTCAGGACATCCACGGTGCTATTTTGCATGCACTGCACATGTTCATGGCCCCATTTGTGAAATCGTTGGTCCTTTCCTGTTTACATTTGTACATCTCTGGGGTAATCTAAATGTCCTTTCTTAAATTTCTCTTCACATTTTCTTACTCAAAGATCCAGAACTACACTATACTCTTGCCATCTGTACTATGATTACCAACTCCCTTGTTCTGGTGAAATGCCGTCTCTTTGGAAACATGTTGCAGTCATTCCAAAACCCAAACATCCCAGCCTTGACACTTCTGACCCCTCAGACTATAGACTGATTTCTAATTTCCGCTTTTTATCCAAAGTAACAGAGAAAAGCTAATCTAACACATCAAGGCTTCAAATGCCTTATAACCCAAACAATCTGGCTTCCACTCCAGTTTCAGCATGGAGACTATGCTTGCCGCTCTAATCAATGATATCCATGCAATACAATGTGTGCCTTCAACCATACCACTTTAGAATTTGGTGACTCTGTATTGCTCGTATCTGTTGACCTTATAGCTGTCTTTGATCTTATAGACCACCCACTGCTATTTCAAAGACAATGGGGCTTGTTTACAAAGCCGCGGTAGCAGTTCGCGGTCGTTATCAGAGTCGCGGCCCCATTGAAATCAATGGGGTCGCGGCTCCGATAACGATCGCGAACCACTACCGCAGCTTTGTAAACAAGCCCCAATATGTTTTAGGTATTACAGGGACAGTCAATTCTTGGTTTCATCTTTTCTCTCTGACAGAAATGTTTCAGTTCATCTTAAACTCTTCTATTTCCTCCTAGATTGTGGTATATCTCAAGGAGCTATTCTCCCACCTCCACTCTTCAATCTCTTTGGCTACTTGACTTAATCCCTCGGCATAGGGCAGCGATGGCGAACCTATGGCACGCGTGCCAGCTGTGGCACGCGAAGGCCTTGCAGCTGGCACGCGTGAAGGTCCGCAAAAAAAGAAAAAGCGGGCTCTGGCTGCTGCCGCGGACGCGGCAGCATGCAGTGTCCCGCGGGGCCCCCTCCGCCCGCTAAGCCCCTCTGCAAGGGCTTTCAGATTCGCGAGGGAGACAGCGTCTCCCTCGCGTCTCTGTTAAGCCCGCAGGGGTTAATGGGAAATTTCCCATCAGCCCCTTTAGACGCGAGGGACTGATGGGAAATTTCCCATTAGCCCCTGCGGGCTTAACAGAGACGCGAGGGAGACGCTGCCTCCCTCGCAAATCTGAAAGCCCTTGCAGAGGGGCTTAGCGGGCGGAGGGGGGCCCCGCGGGACACTGCATGCTGCCGCGTCCGCGGCAGCAGCCAGAGCCCGCTTTTTCTGTTTTTAAATTTGCCGGGGGGGGGGGGGGGTTAGGACTGCTAATGGGCTGGGGGGGGTTAGGACTGCTAATGGGCGGGGGGGGGGTAGGACTGCTAATGGGCTAGGAGGGGGGGTTAGGACTGCTAATGGGCTAGGAGGGGGGGGGGTTAGGACTGCTAATGGGCTAGGGGGGGTTAGGACTGCTAATGGGCTGTGGGCTGATGGGGGCTGTCTGGAAATGGGGGGATGGGGGGTTAGGACTGCTAATGGGCAGGGGGGGGGGTTAGGACTGCTAATGGGCTGGGGGGGGTTTGGACTGCTAATGGGCTGGGGGGGGTTAGGACTGCTAATGGGCTAGGAGGGGGGGTTAGGACTGCTAATGGGCTGGGGGGGTTAGGACTGCTAATGGGCTGTGGGCTGATGGGGGCTGTCTGGAAATGGGGTGAGGGGGGGTTAGGACTGGTAATGGGCTATGGGGGGGGTTAGGACTGCTAATGGGCTAGAGGGGGGGGGGTAGGACTGCTCTGGGGCTAGGGGGGGGTTAGGACTGCTAATGCGCTAGGGGGGGTTAGGACTGCTAATGGGCTGGGGGGGTTAGGACTGCTAATGGGATAGGGGGGGTTAGGACTGCTAATGGGCTAGTAGGGGGGGGTTAGGACTGCAAATGGGCTGGGGGGGGTTAAGACTGCTAATGGGCTAGGAGGGGGGGTTAGGACTGCTAATGGCTAGGGGGGGTTAGGACTGCTAATGGGCTGTGGGCTGATGGGGGCTGTCTGGAAATGGGGTGATGGGGGTTAGGACTGGTAATGGGCTATGGGGGGGGTTAGGACTGCTAATGGGCTAGAGAGGGGGGTTAGGACTGCTAATGGGCTGATGGGGAGGGGTTAGGACTTGAGGTGGGCTGATGGGTGGTGTTAGGACTGGAAAATGGCTGATGGTGGGTTAACACTGGATGTGGTCTGATGGGGTTAGGACTGGTACTGGGCTATGGGGGGTTTAGGACTGATAATGGGCTATGGGGGGGCTGGGACAAGAAATGGGCTGATGGGGAGGGGTTAGGACTTGAGGTGGGCTGATGGGGTTAGGACTGGTAATGGACTGTGGGCTGATGGGGGGGGTTAGGACTGGCAATGGGCTATGGGGGGCTGACTGGAAGTGGGGGGTTAGGACTGGTAATGGGTTATAGGGGGGGGCTTAAACTGAAAATGGGGTGATGGGGGGTTAGGACTGGAAGTGGGTTGATGAGGGGGGATAGGACTGGTATTGGGTTGGGGGGCTGCTAGGACTGGAAATGGGCTGATGCAGGGACTAGAAGGGAATGGATGCTGGGTGAGGCTGGAACTAGAAGGGAGCTGGTGTTGGGGGAGGATTAGAATGGGATGGGGCTGGGAGAGTAAAATGGAGAGGGGAAAAATATTTTGTGTGGGAGGGATAAAAAATCTACAATTGGCCGGGTATTGGGAGAGTAAGTGGGGATTGAGGATGGAGGGGTAAATTTTGAGTAGATGAAATAGGAATGAGGAAAGAGCCAAAGGAGAAAGATTAGTATGTTAAAGCAGATGTAGAGAGAGAATGGAAAAAAAAAACAAGAAGACAGAAGAAAGGACAAATGGACAGCAGATGGAGAGTTAGCAGAAGACACGAAGAAACCAGAAGAAAGTGGCTGGAACAATTGCAACTGAAAAAAAATGCACAAAAGGTAGAAAAATATCTCTTTATTTTGAATTTATTAACTGGAATATGTCAGCTCTGGGAAATGTGCATCATTAATTTTTGCGCTTTGTTTAGTACAAGAGGAAATTAATATATAGTTTTATTTCTACAGTGTTGTTGTATATTCCAAGTTTGGCTTTTGGGGTTCCCAGTTTAATTATTGTCTTCCTGTTTCTAAATTGTGATTCCTTGTTTGGTGATGGTCTGTTCTGCATGTGTAACTGAGCTGAGGTATTCTGTTTATATAATTCCTATTTGACATTGCCACTTGTTCTTTCCCCAGTAGGTCATGTATTGTTGTTCTCTGAGATGTATTGGTTTAATATTTGCAGTGTTGCCTTTTGATAGGTAGAGTATGGTGCTTTGTGAGTCCTGGTAGTGCTGTTAGGATACGGCGGGTTTGCTATGGGTTCTAAATGGGCAGCGTTTGTAGTAGTTCCTAATGTGCCTGGCGGTTGGTACTGGATTATAGTAATGTAGAAAACCTTTTAGTCTTTCTTATCCATATACTCATTAAGAGGCATGTTTACTAAAAGTTAGTGTATGGTAACATTATGCAAATATTTATGCAAATGAAGCACCTTATGCAAATGGGGCTTTAATTGACGTGCTGGCACTTTGAGGAAATTCTTTGGTTTTGTGCGGCAGTTTGGGCACTCGGGCTCAAAAAGGTTAGCCATCACTGGCATAGGGTTACCATATTTTTGGACGGCAAACCTAGGACACCTGGATAGGACTGACCTGGGCTAAGCGGGACAGGGGTCCTATTTCCTCAGGCATTTTTTACCCATATTTTTTTAATGACCAGTCTAAGTAGCATTCAGTACTTTCAAAAGTTTAAAATAGAAAGCACACACAAGAGACCAGAGTTCGATTCCCACTAGCAGTCCTTGTGGCCTTGGACAAATCACTTAACCCTCCATTGCCTCAGAAAAATCCAAGTTATTATTGTCCCTGTTTAATGTACATTACCAAGTTTAAGTTACAATGTAAACTGCTTTGACTGAAATGATAAAGTAGCATAAAAAGCCTTTTAAATAAATAAATACCTAAACCTCATTTTATACATATAGATACTCTATATATTTCTAAAATTCTCCTTCTTTTTTCAGAAAAGAAGTTAATTTTGCATTTTTTCCTGCCAGAATCAAGAAGACTGCATCAAAGGAGTAAGGAGGAACAATTAAGTCTGCTGCCTCTGTCCACACTGAAATCAGGGACCAGAGGTGGTTATAGTCCATGGAGTTGGGGACACTATTTAAAAACAGGGGACAATCCCTAAAAATCGGGGACATCTAGTAACCTTTTACCTCGGCATTAACATCTATCTGTATGCAAATGATACCCAGTTAATCTACCCTACCACATTACATAATGCTGACTTAACTCTGTTTAACAGCCATCTTTAGCATCAAAATCACAAGCAACGTTGATTACTGGCAATGATGCTCACACTACTTCTCCCCAACTCTGTGGACATACACTAAGGGGTATGTTTACTAAATCGCGTTATTGCAGTTCGCGTTAGGATCCGCGTTAATAAGACAAACCCCCAAATAAGGAGATGGGCGGGACAGCGGAACACCTACCGCGCGTTACTAAAGTAACGAGCGTTACATGGCGCGTTAGCGGCGTCACCGCGCGTTAAGCATAAGAAGCCACTCAGACATACATGATCAATACAGAGCTGTAGCACAATGGTTACTGCAGTGACCGCTAATATGGGCAGCATGGGTTCGAGTCCGCAGGGTGCCAGTTGCAGAAGGCTGGCTGATGTAGCATCCTGTAGATGATACAGTGAGGGAGGGGGCATTTAGTTGTTTCGTTTTTGAGGGGTGCAAGCAAACACACCCACACATTAGATAGTGAGTGAGGGGGCATGTCTATGTTCCCTTCCCTTTTGGGGTGCAAGTAAACACACCCACACATTATATAGTGAGTGTGGGGGCATGTATATGTCCTGTATGTGTTGTAGGGTTGCTAGCATACATACCTGACCCAAACAGAGCTGTAGCACAATGGTTACTGCAGTGACAGCTGATACAGGCAGCATGGGTTCGAGTCCCCAGTGTGCCGTGAGAAGGCATGTTTTGCTTTACGTCGAGTACTGCATACAGAAACACACCCTCGCAGTATGCGTAACAATGTACGTTGGGGCGTGCGTAGCGACGCGCGTACAATCGTGCGTGGGTATGTGTGTTTTTACCTGTGTGGGTACCTTATATGACAGACTCGGTAGGGTGTCCTGCACCTATGCACAATGCTAACAGATGTACGAGGGATGGCCTATGGGTTATCAAAGCCTGTGAGCAGGCGCTGGATTCCCCCAGGGTTGGATTGCGCCAGTCACACCCATGATGCACTGCACATGCAAATCAGCTGTCCACAGATAAACACAAGATGGGGATTGCACACCCACAGCATCTCGGCCTGGTAGGGGGGAAGCGACCATGTGCACCCCCACAGCACCTCGGCCTGGTAGGGGGTACTGACCGTGTGTTGTACCGCCACAGGGTAGCCACACACCGTCACAGCGTGCGGGTACTGTGCTCACCCTGAGGGTGCAGTGAGGCGCCAAGCACCAGGTCCACAGCAACGTCCATGGCTGAAAGAGGCCATGGTGCAGGTCCACAGCAGTGTTATAGTGTGAGACAGGTAGTTTCTGCAGAAACACCTTGGACACCTCTGTCTGTATCAGTCAGGTGTAGCCCCCATGGACCCCCAGGAGGGCCCATGCACCACCACCCCCTCCCCCAGGGGCGGCAAACAGGGCCCTCTATCAAAAGATACAACATCTACCTCCCTGCAAGGTGGACATAGAGGGGAACATCAACCCCAGTCCTGCTGAGGGACACACACCCCACAGAGCAGTCAATGCAGCTCTGTACACATCCAGAACACAATAGCAGACAGACATTAGGCCTAGATATGACATGCTGCAACCCACCACTATCTGATATTCCCCTGGTGCAAACCATCAGCCACTGCACCCTGCAAGCCACTCCATCACAACACATACCAGCTGCAAATAGTCTGCTAGTGCCCAGTGGAGATGCCTGCACTCAGAACTGGGATGTCAGCATACACAGTTAAATCAGTGACAGGGCCCCAAAAGGCAACCCATATATATCACATGAGAGAAATACTAGATAGCACTATGGGGGTGCCTAGCCATGCTGTGGTCACTGCACAGTCAGGGTGAGAGTGATCTCTCAGCAGCACATACTGAGGTCACCCTATCTGTGTAGGTGGTGGCCAGCCACTACAATGTGCCTGTCACTGCCCTATGCCCTGTGCAGATGCGCCCTGGCCAGGCCACCCTGTCCGGCCTATACCCATGGTACCTTGCTCCTCATTATGCACATTGGCAGCCCAATACTGGCAACATTGCTAGCAGTGTGGGCTGTGGAAAGTGTTTGCAGCCACCACACACTGGATAGACAGACAACTACCCCCACACCGTTGACAGCATTGTGCTACTATAGAGGTGGTCAGCAGTCATACACACCACACCAGTCATGGGCATAGTACAGGCATGGATATGGTACACAAGACTGTTGGGGGGTCACTCCCCAGGGTGGTGAACACTGTCAGAGACCAGACCTGCAGCACACACCGCAGACATCAGAATGATTGTTATGGTGGAGCTCAATGAGCAAAATGTGCTTAACAGAGGAATTGATATTTGCCAGTTCTCATAGCAAACGTTTGATAGCTGTGTACCATATACCCAGGTGTAGGGTGGCATTGCTAAGGTATGCAACTGCTAGTATTGGGAGATACAGGCAGGACCCAATGTCTTGCCTCTCCAGGTGGCATTGGCCAATGGGGCCTGTGGGTGGGTGTGTGGCCCTGTTGGCTGCTGCTTTACGGCAGAGTTCCCCAACTCCAGTCCTGGTGTTCCAAACACTGTTCGGGTTTTCATGCTGTCCCTCATAAATATGCATGAGCTACATCTGCATAACATGGGGGTGGTGCATAGCTATGCAGCACAGACATCTTTATTGGAGGCAGCATGAAACCGGAATGTTGTGGGGCCCTCCAGGACTGCATTTGCGGAACTCTGCTTTAAGGTAATGTGCCTGTTTCTGGTGTGGTAAAATATAGGCCATGTGTATGTTCTCTGCAATAAAGGTGTGTCTCTACTATCACTGTTTAGTGGTGGGTAAAGCTATGGGGACTGGGTTGGCAGGAGCCCCAGCTGGGATTTGAACCTGTGACTCTCTGGTCTTACAGGCACTGGCTGTGTCTGTTGCACCACACTGTGGCCACAGAGACAGTGCAGTCCCTGGAGTTAGTTAAACCGGCCTGACGAGTCAGAAACCCTGCTCTGCAACAGGTTTACTGTGACCTCATTTACCTTGTATGCAGACAACGGTGCACATAAACCTCAGAGAATACCTCACAAAAGGGGCACACACCCATAACCAAGCTGGGCAACAATGATATCATTGGGAAACATTACACAACACTCCCAGGACAGCTCCATTACAATGAAATGATCTTTAAAAGGGTCTGTGGAGCGTACACCCTTCCACACATCATTTCTTTTTTATTTGGTGCTTTCCAGGCAGTGTTGTTCCTTGTTGCCCATTGCTATCACTGTTGCCCAGCTGTATTATGCTTTTTAAAATGTTTCCTGTGGTCATTTTTAACGTTTTATGTGCTATTTTGTTCAGTGCACATGTATCACACACTGCTCACGTTTTGTGTGTGTCCCCGGTTTTTCGGGCCCTTGCTGACGGAAATGGTTTCTCTTCCCATTAAATGCCTTTAACGGCAGGTTTTCATTCGCGTTGGAATTGAGCTCAGAATTACAGCGCGTTAGTGAGGGGGAGCCTCTCCACGCCCCCTCTCCGCCCATTGACCCCTTCTCTCCGCCCACTCTCCACCTTCTGCGCTGTTTTAACGCGCCACGATGCTTTACAATCGTTAAGCGCGGTTACCGCGCGTAGTACGACGTTACCGGTCATTGGCGCGTGTTTACGTGCGTTACACTGCACTTACGGTCGTTAACATCATACTACGCGCGTTATTCACGTTTAGTAAACATACCCCTAACTCTCACTGACTCTATTAAGGTCTTTGGCTGTACCTCTGACTCTACCATGTCTTTCAGTTTACAGATTTCTTCCACTATGAAGTCCTGTTTCTATTATCTTCACCAACTCTGTTCTATCTGCTCCTATCTTACCAAAGATGCCATGACCACAGCTATTCATGTTTTAGTTCTCTCCCGGTCAGACTATGCAAACATCGCTTATTTAGAACTTTCAGTTTCTCTTTGAAACCTCTCCAAAATATTTCCAACACTGCAATTAAACTCATTCGTGACTTCCACAAATCAGATCACTTCATTCCACTTTACATTCATCATCACTGGTGCCCTGTAACTTACCAGATGAAATTCAAAGTTTTACTTATCTATAGAACATTTTACATGGGTAACTCCCTCCCCCTTCCCCATTTACCCTCTTATCTGACTTCTTCCTCCTTCCAGCTTACCTGCTCCCAAACATTTCAATATACTTTACCTTCGGCCAGCAAAAGTCCACTATGCAGCATCTTACCTCCACTCAGAATCCAATAGCAAACACTTTAAAATAGACCTTAAAACGTTTTTCTTCTCACAAATTTAATTGACACGCTCAGTGATTAATTTCAGTACATCATTCTCTCATGAAAGCCTATCTTCTCTTTTTGTATTTTAGAATATGCTGTATATAATTTTATGGTGATGGAAAGCCATAAAGCATCACTTATTCCTATTATATTACTCGCAATCCAACTGTACCTTACACCTTGCACAAACACAACCACCCAACAGCTTTAAGAATGTAAAAGCGACACTAGTAAGCTGTCATTGTTCAGATGTAAATAGTTCAATGTTATGAATCCTAGTTTCTATGTCCTGTTCGATGTAAGCACAAGGCACTTCCCCACCTTGTGTAAAATTGTTAATTGTAAACCGCGCTGATGTCAAATAGCGCGGTATAGAAAAGCTAGAAATAAATAAATAAATAAGATGCATTTTTCTTTTCTTTTATTTATTTGACAACTTTTATATACCGCCCCTTCTCAAGATCAGGGGCGGTTTACATAGAACAATGGAAACCATACATAGAACGTAATGCAACATTGCAACTATTTACAAAAAAACAAGTATAACCATAAACATTTTACAACTATTTACAACTTGCATCATAACTTTAGGGTTCAGGCTTAGACATAAATTAATTACTTTTGTATGAGGAGAAAATGCTTGTCAGTGATTCAGCGTGTATGAGACTGTAACTGTATGGATGGGTATATGAGTAGGCTTGACAGTTCATGCTGGTGGGGGGCTAGATCTGTGCAATGATCTAAGGGGCATGTTTACTAACAGGCCGGTAAAGTGCGGGTCGCGGTAGAGTGAGTGTGCCGTATAAGGAGTGGGCGTTCCGTCCTGAAGAAGAAAAGCCGTGATTGACAGATGCGCTAAGGTGCGCGGCGCCCGTGTGCGCTCCGCACCTTACCGCAAATGAGAGCCGAACGGGAGGCATATGTGTCGCGCTGATCAAACAGAAGGACAGAGCCACAGCACAATGGTTGAAGCACTGACCAATGGTGCAGGGAGCAGGGGTTCGAAACCACACAATGCGCAATGGCTTGCTGAGGTGTTAGTTTATGAGGCAGAGGAATACTGGGCCAAATAAAGCAGCCCGCTGAGTTTTGTTTTGGCACACATCAAAACTGGACGGGATAAGGAGGCGCGCTGATGTTTTTATGCGACATTTGAATGCTGGGCGGCATAAAAGCGTCGCGCTGATGTTATCTGGCGGCATATTACTACTGGGCGGCAGAAGGCGGTGCGCCGGTTACGGCGGCAATCGCATAATGGAAGGTATAAGTGGGGCGCTGATGTGCAAACAGAAACACAGAGCCACAGCACAATGGTTATAGCTCCCACCAATGCTGCAGGGATCAGGGGTTCAATCCCCACAGTGACTAATGCAGACTGCTGTTTGCTGTGTAATGTTAGGAGGCTGATATATAATGGGTGGCATAAGGCGGTGGTATGCTGGGCAGAGAGCGTTGCGCTACTGTTTTCTGAGTCATGTCAATACTGAAAGGCATAAGTGACGTGCTGATGTGCAAATCAGAGAGCAAAGCTGCAGCACAATGGTTACCACACCAACCAATGCTGCAGGGATCAGGGGTACGATACCCAACAGTGCAAAATGAAGATAGCTGGCTGAGGCAGTAGCTGTTAGGGGTAATATTGTTTTAGGAGTACCGTATTGTATATATGTAGAATCATAACTGATAGCAAATACACTCGCAAAGCAGTGTAACAGAACGTCGCCCATAGGTTAATGCAGAGGGCACATGTGAAAATGCAATGTCCGCCATGGCACCCTACAATGTTGGTGAAAGTGTAGCCAAGTGTGCTATATGAGGCAGGGTAAGGTGAGAGCACTGTCCCAGATGGCAGCAGTGTGCATTGTAACGTATGGGAAATGTAAGTCGGTGTGTTGACCAAGGTCTGCCATACCTGATTTGGCAGGGAGGGGCTGCAGACAGGGGCAGGCGACTGATATGAACAGGGGATTAGAGTGTATCTTATCTTGTAAACTGCCCTATTCCCGTTGGAGTACTACAGCTCCATTAAACTCATGCTCTGGGGAAGAAGCCAATACTCCTCTGTTGTGAATGCTGACAACTTGTGCAGATAGTGAATGATGGAGGGGTGATCATGGTTTGAATGTTCCAGTGAATAAGGTTGGCAGAGGTATGTCAACTGTCTGTGTGCAACTGTACAGCAATCTGTGATGCTGTCTCAAAAGAACTACCCCCTTGTGCCAGATATTAATGCACCTTTTATGGTGTTTCAGAAGGCACACACGTTGCTAGGAAATGAAAACCTCATTCTCCACAAAGGCCATGTGGAAAGGCTGTCAACTCCCAAGACACTATTGTATGTAACCCATAAGCTGTGTCAATCAAAGGCATGGCAAAAGATGCCCCAAGGATGTAGAGATGAACCCAGAAACGTAACCCACTAGCACTAACATCCCTCAGTTGGAATGGCAAAGGAGGTATGTGGCAAACCCACACGTAACACAAGCACTGCACAGAGCTAAAACACAAAAACAATACAAAATTAAAAGAGGGATGAAGATCAGTTGCTGAACTGCAGAAATCATCCCCAACCCATGTGGCACCCATTAAAATGGACAACCCAGTTGAGGGTACAATATGCTCACAGCACACATCAGTACATATATGACCCTCAAACAAATGTTAAACACCTTTTATGGAAAAGCATACAAATATAAGACACCACAGAGGAAGCACACTAATGACCACTACCACACAAATCACAATGGCTAAACCGGCATGCCACACCAACAATGTGAGCTCCTTAGCAAAGACTGCAGAAAGAAAGAGTGCAGTCCATTAAACAAACCGCCTGCAGACTGACAGGACAAGAAATAACATAAAAGTAAGCATGATGAAATGCACATGCAGAGCTGCTAATTACTCATACAATTGCAGTCTGTATTTGTGATGTGGTGCACATGTGCACACACAATGAAATGTTCTGCAGTGGATACAGCATGCAAAAGAGGGGAAAAATATACCACAAGGGCAACAGAGGACGGTATGTGGAATATGTTAATAATTTGGATCTGGACATGAGAAAGTTCCACATGTAATCAGGTGTAACACACAACACCTGAATCACAGAAAACCAAAACCCCCTGCTGTGTTGCCATGTAAACACCCTAAAGTGGGACACCTCTGAAACGAAATAATATGTGATGGCTAAGCAGCACACAGGATGCACCTTGACGTACAGTGAGGAGAGAGAAGGGTGTATGTAGAGGTGAGGAACCTGCTGTTACCTCATGGTACAGTCAGCAGATTAGAAAACAAAGGATATAGCACATGTGCTAATCAAAACAAAAAATACAGAGTAGAAACACATGACTGTAGCCACTCCCAGAAACAGTACACTGAGTACACAGTAACACACTGAGCACACTGAGCCAAGCATACTAAGCACACTGTGTGGCAACCGTGAATACCCAGTGAGGTTACATGTGTCTGCCAGATACACAGCTGTCACTGTACAAGGATGCGAGCACAGGTGGCACATGTACATGTGTGGCAAATGGCCCCAGACAAGTGTTAATGTGATCAAAGAGAGAAGGACTAACCTACTGTTAACAAAATGGCCTTGGACCCAAGCAAACACTGATCAATTCCCACTAGCACCCCATGTGGCCTAGGTCAAGTCATGTAACCCCTCATTACCGTGGAACAAAGACCAGTTAATCCTCATCCAATGATATTGACAAATAAACAATGCAGTCCCTGGGTCACAAAGACGCAGGACTGAGAAACAGGCAATGCAATGTGTGCCTTTGTATCACCCTGCTCAATCACCAAAAGAGCCACATGTATGTGGAATAAATATCTTTATTTGGTATACACATCACAAATAGTGTAGTCAGTGCCATCATAATATGAAGGTGAGTGCATCTCTGATGGAATATTGAAACCCCTCTAATAGGGCATAAATCTAACTCACACAGAAAAGTTAATTCATCCACCACAAATGAAGAGCATGAGATATAATGTGCAGCCACTGCATACAATGCACTGGGCAGCAGACCCCCAGCCCCTACCTGATTCTGCATGCTGCAAAGGTGTAATGCACATATGAGTGCATGTAGAGAGTTGGCGCTGCATATTGAGGACACAACACACATCATGTGTCCCTCAAACCATATCCATCTTGCAACACAGGAGACAACCAAACCAAAATAGCATATGTTGATAAAAGTTTTTATTGTGAAAATCACGCTGGGAAAGTAATGTGTGTGGTCTCACATAATGTCTGAGCTAGGAATCAAAGCTGCAACAATGTAGACACAAACTCTCCTCAAAATCACAATGAGTATATGCAACAGGTAGGACAGGCACATGAACACAAACAAAATACACAACTCCACTACCTTCCCATACCTATACATATACCACCATGAAGGAGGTGGCCCTGCAACCTTTTCAGAGTAGACAGTGTTTGGCCACATATAACATAATACATGGAATGCACAATTGACGAAGTGCAACGGTGACCCACATTGCCACAATGCAAACATCATGTCGCAATGTGAGTGTCCCTACCAACAGGGCATAGCCTGGACTGTGCACATGGGAAATGCAAGGTGTTGACATACATGCAGACTGTCACGTCTGCACATCCAACAAACACAATAAGCAGCATCTGAACAAGGAAATGAGGGCCAAACATCCTATACGGAGCCACAAAGAAGTCTGAGGTCCACATGTTTTGTCTCACAAACATAGTCCGTCATATGCAAAAGCACCATCCACAGTGCAACATGAGACAGTGATGCCACACATGCACGTAAACACCCTTGTCACATTGACCACATTAATTAAAGATGGTCGTGTGTCCAAAATCATTGTTGAGGTAACACTTGTAGCATGTGCATGTGGAAAGCAGGTGGACATACACAATAGGAGTGCTCCATCGTTGGCTGTATGGCGCAAACATGGGTGTATGCTTGATTAGGAAGAAAAAGATGAGGGTATCCTGGGTGGCATGTCACACCCAGGGCCAAAACTTAACAATACTAAAACTGTTTTCGAATGGATCAGCTGCACTATCCATGTCATTTGCTGCTGCACACGGGGGGAACACTGCCAAAAGTAACAATACTATGTGCAATCCAACAGGTGAGGTTAATAGTGTTCCACCAAATATGGCTAGGAATAGTCAAGCGTGACATGTCAACATTCCACTGTCTTTGAAAGTTCATGTGTGTTCTCAACAATGAGCAGGACTCCCTGCAGAAACATCACACAAACAGTGCAGAGAACACCTCTGTAATGGAGAATTAAGTAGCTTAATAGTAATACTGTCCATCGCAGTCATATGTCTCACTCGCAGAGGTAAAACATCCAATGGGCCACTTTCTGGTGTAAAATGTCTATGGTGTTGTTTCTTCAAAAGGTGGGTGATGGTGACACCAGATGCACTGTAATAGATGTGTCCGGTATGTACTCAGCCCTGTGTCATGAGAGGATACGTATGTTCTTGTTATCCACCTATGAAAAAACACCACACAATGCACACCGTTACACCTTTGCAAATGCACAAGAAAGGTATGTGAAACCACACAGTACATTACTCAACAAAACATTGGTGATGACATCATTAATCCGAAACACACACATGGGTAAAACATGGGTATGGTCATGGTCCATGCTCGTGTCACACAGGTGTGTCACAGCTACACACGACATGCATCTGTTTATGTGCACATAGAGGAAACATTATATGCATATAAGACAATTATGATTCATCAACAGGTAAACATAGATACAATCTGCAATTAACAAATGTGCAACTTACCTTGTGTGTGCATCAGGTGTATGTCAGCAATCCCATGAACCACTACACAGCAATAAGAGGTGACAGTGAAGGCAGAGAATCTCAGCAGTCCGTGTACAAACAAAAGGTCAAGCCGCTGCTGATGCATGTCCACATTATGGTCATATCTGAAAATTAATAAAGGTGAACATCAGTGGTGACTCAGAACACAAGACACATTTTGTCGCACACCACACACACATGTTGATAATACGCATAAGGTAAACAGCACTACGGAACACATACCACAATCACAAAGTCACCCCAGGTGCACAGTCCCCTCACAGTACATGATAATGTACTATGCCTGACGAGTGTCTCATCACACAGGCAACCTGTAATCACCCCCACACAAAGTATGCATATTTCTGCATTCCAGCTGCAACACATGGCCTGTATGTGTCCAAGTGGACCTTGAGACATATGAAGTCCCCGTGAACCGGCAATAATACCCTGTTGTTGGCTTATGGTACAATGTTGGGGTTAGGGAGCAAGTGGCAGGCAAACCAAATACAAACCTTAAATACACACACATGCAGATATGCTGTAACTGTCACATATACAGTGTGGCACAGGACATGCTGAACACAAACACATGGGGATATGTGTGACCAACAGCAAGGGATGGGTGATGGAGCCTGAAGTGAAACACAAAACAACACACCATCTGCCCAATATGATGGAGCAATGAAGATATGTTTTCCACATGACCCCAGGCACACACAATCTCCCTGTACATCCACCTACCCCAACGCAAAGCATATTGGGTGAATGTTCAGTCACATGCCAATCCAACACATCAACAGCATCTGAATAAACTATGTCCTGTGCATTGGGAAACACAACAGTAACAAACCTGTCATGTTTCTACAAGAGTATCACACACTGCACCTTCCTGTCCACAACTCTCATACCCCACACCATCACCTATGTCTGACTGCTCCCTATCACAATGTATAGATCTCTCACATGTGAGAGGCAGCACAGAGTTGTAGGAGGCTATCCTCAGGTGTCCATAATCAATCCTGTCCCCATCGTACCTCTGTGTTTTTGTAGTTGCAGTCAAAGATCAACAGACATGTCGATAAACCACCATGTTTGCTCTCATCACAAAGTAAGCAGAACAGTCCACGACAGATCCACATGATATTGGCAACACTGCCCCCCCTATTCTGTTGTGTAGTGGTGTGTCAATGTTGAATGCAAAGTTCGCTTACAATGTCTGGAAACACATATGGGAATATGCAACGAGTGTCCCTCATGTATGCAGGGACCAAATACATATCCTGGTGTGTAGATTCATACTTGAATCATAGTGACAAGCTATTTTTCTGATGATCTCCACAGATAGCTGTCAATGTGTGCGTCAGTGTCATTAAAACACCAATGGCATGTATATTTTTTACGCAAAACCATGATGGCTGCAATGCCATCACACTGTGTTTCATTGAGCAATGTCCCACGCATGGATAGCCAATATGTGGTAAACCTCATAGAGAAACAACTCTCACCCCCAAAAAAAAATTGTGAATTTCTGTGTTTTCCTTGCCAACATAATCCTCTCCCCTTCCCTGTCCGACTATCTATGCAATCTATGTAATGTGGACTGTACTATCCTACCTGCTCACATACCCAGCCTTTAGCTGAGGCCTGATGGGCATATGTTGAGAATTTATCAGCAAGATATGCCATGTACTCCCTGAGAACTTCTGCACAACCATAAGCCACCAACACATTCTGTGCTCATCCTGCCCACTGTACGCACACCCCTTGCTGATATGGGGTAGGTTATCCTGCTGTAACTGTGTACATATAGTAGCACTGTCCTAATTCAAGGGAGTGTGCGCCTACATGTAAATGTGGCAAATACTACCTAGGGTCCTCTGGCTGGACAATGCGGGTGCAGATCCCGGCATCCTAGTGGACATGTCCATGTCCATGGCTTTCTGGTGTGCAGTATACATTCCGACACAACTTGATATGGTGACATTTAACACCCTACACCGATATATACCCTACATATCCGGCAGAAACCAATACTAGCATCTGTCCCCTGGGGTATATGGATGGTCCTGATACGGTCGCCATAAAAGGGTAACAAAGATCAACCATAGCCAGCTGACAGGAGTGTAAATGAAACCAAATGTACCGAACCCCAAGGGTCGGGGGGAACATCATACAATTCACAGCGCCACTGGACTAATGTCCCCCGAGCGTGGACTGGTCTCACACATCGTGGGGGAACATCTCACCATTATGGCTGCCACTGTTCGCACACCCATATCATCACACGGAAATCATCCTTGTGGCTCAACACGGCCAGGAGGCTCTAGCTCGCTAGAAACGATGCGAGGAAGCAGGTGAAACGATCGAGCCACACCTGTAGCGAAACTTATTAACCAGATTAAAATCACACACAAGAACCGTATGGACGGTACCACCCGTACAGGTCATCTGGGCACCTAAAACGTGTTGGTGTAACTGGCCGAATACATATGTGTTTGTTGCGCGTCACCCGTCCGTCGATGATACAGGTAGTGGGGGGGAATTGCACTAAATAGCTACGTGGTGGTGCTAGGCAGGATGTGTCCGGTCGCGTAACGGGACGCTGGAGGGCTACCACGAGAGGTGGTGCCTTTTGTGTGTGGTGTGTGGAGAGTCGTCGGACCAAGAAGATCACGCCAGTCGCCAATTTATGCATCCGGAGTGCAAGACAGAGCGCACATATCACGATGTTGCTCGGCACCTCGTGAGCTGGCAAGCACAGGACTGTGGTAGCGTTGAAACGAGTATGAGCCTACGCAACAAATAACACCTTACATGTAAGCCTCGGAGCACGACAACTCTGCTTCTCTGGACCGTAAGCAGAACGCAGTCGTACTACTACAAGCATGATGTGCTCAAGCCATGAAGAGGGGACTAACAAGGAAAATGAGCTGAGTCATGTGAGTCTACGGAACGAGCACCAGTACACACCCTGTAGCGAAACCGATGCACACGAGGTGCCCCAGCGAGGACAGACAGCACAAAATTGCTTAGCGAGGAGGGGACGTCGCAGGGATGTGATACGCAAAAGCTCACACGGCCAAATCTGTACAGCGAAATATCACCAAGCGGTCGCAGTAAGACAGAGAGACTAACCAAGCCCGGGACGCCACAACGGAACACAGGGGGCGGCACAACCACACTGAACTAAACAGTAAAGAATCGATAAAACGGGTACACAGCCTAGAAGTAGTACCTAAGCAACGAAGCGTCTCCACATATAACAAATGAATCAACTTGTATGTGAAGCAAAGTAGATCCGCACGCCGGCGACGAGGAACTAAAACTCAGAAGGCACACAGCCACACCAAGAAAAGAGGCAACGAAGCAGCAGAGTGTAAAGAACAAGAGAGGAGAAAAGAGAGAACACACACAACGAATGTTAAAACGCACGACTAAAGAGAGTAAATAAAGAGAAAAAAATTAGTATATACATATGAGACATAAGAGCGGGGGACGGAGTACGCAAATAAAAGGTACCTTAGACCAATATCATACTGATCCACAGACATAGAGAGGATGCGACACAGCTCAGCGGAAGCATCTCACATAGCACCGCACGAATGAGAAGAACGAGTAGATCAATGACAACTCGTCGCGGGGAAGAGACACTCTACCGCACCACCTCAAACGATGTTGTCCAACAATTCCACTGGGTGCAAGGGGACTAAAGAAAAAAAATAGAGAGAAAGTGCATGATGGAGAAAGGGGAGCGAGCACGGGAGGAGACGAAGGGGGGGGGAGGGCGAAAAGCACAGAAAACGCAGAGGATAAAACGGTCGACGGACACACCTGTGCACACCACCACCGATTACAGCCCCGTCCGATTTCTAAGCCGGCCTGCTATAGAGCCGAATCCATATATCAACCACAAGAAACACTTGGCCTACTGTAGAGACTTTTCCACATATGCCTGCCTCATGTTTTCTTTGTCCTAACGGCTTGTGTCACATGTTTTTCAGCTACCATGACTACATGTACCGATGTTTATCTCTATGAGTTAGGCCTGATTACTTCTTCACCCCCTCTATTCCATTACCTGCACAGGATGTATTTAAACTTTCTTGTTCCATTCACAGGACACAGAGTATAGATCTATATGTTGCCCGTACAGGACAGGATGCATCTAGGGATATGGTTCACATTATCACCAGCCTCCATGGCATCCCTGTTCTGTTTTTTTCCCACCCTCTCATGCCAGCATATTTTACCTAGGTTGAGTGATACTGGTCAGTTCAGATCCATCCAAGTATGATAACCTGTTGACACGGTGGAGATCGTTACTATCAGTCTCTCCATTGGCAGTGGGTGCCCATAGGAGTGGGTACGGTTGCAAAGGGTTGGATCAAAGCAGATAAGTACATAGGTGCATTAACAAATACCCATGGTCGCGCCACCACACACCCACAATTTTATGTGTACAGTATAGATGGAACTGTATGGGGTTATTTCCCATGAGGGATTGTGTACTTTACTTTCCTATAGGCTATGTGTTCCTTTTTCACATAAAAGTAAATATGTGTTTTTTTAAAGCTCTATTAATATTGTTCAGTTATAATGTTTTATGTCAGGATTTGTTTTTTGTAGGGTGTACTACGTGGTGTTACTACATCTTAACGATATTGTCAGTTCTGTTGGGAAAATATGGGACACACACATTTCTTTTTATTTCCAATGGTGTAATGCCCAGAGAGGATATGGGTGGCGATGTTTAGCGCCCCTGGCCTGCTTCTGATTCCCACTTCTGATACTGCTCCGCCCCGGACACCGTGCACAGGAGCGGATTAGGGACAGATACTTAGCGACAGAGCGGGAGGTTTACCATGAGGGTCTAGTAGATGAGCCCAATTGCTCCATCCAGCCGACTTTAGCGCAGATCATATATGTTCGAGCGAAGTGACCTTTGTAGCGTAGTGTTCCTGGTTGAAAGAAGGTAGCCTTACGCTTCAGTGCTGTCCTGGATAGGTCCAGAAAAGCGAGAGGGGAGGGGGAAGATCTGGGGTGGGTGGAGTAATACTACAGGGCGTGGCCCCTACAATATAATCCAAGGACTGGTTGTCAGAGAAGATATAATCAATGAGCCTGTTGCACACTCTGGGTTGTGGATACCATACATTATCCCTTACAGCATCTGCACAACATTGATCTCTCAATGGCACCAAATTCTCCCTTTGCAGAGATTAATGAGGGTCTGGGCACGAATCCAATGTGCCCCCCTGTACGTGCCAGTGGTGAACCACACAGGATGGCACAGCAGTCCCTACGGAGGTTTATTGGAGATATCTTCTCATATGCGTATTACCTACCCACACAGCTTTTTAATCCTATGTGCTGTTATGCTTACAGCCAGTTACAGTTTTATGTCAGGATATGATTTGTAGGAATTCAACCACATTATATAATTTTAGTGCTACTTCACAACTCTACATAGAGGCATGTGTGAGGCACCCACAATGTGGCCAGTACACAACAGCCATTGTGGTGCCAGATGATGTGGGTGGTTGCTCATACGGCTGTTGTGTGATTTTTAAGGTTAAATTTACAGTTAGTGGCTGCCTTGTTTTAGCCACCTGTTGTTGTTGAAGCACAAATGATGTTTTTGTGATGATATTGTTGAGAACAGTGTTAGCCCTCTGGTGAGAATGCGATTTCACATTGTGAGACCAGTCCCCGTTTTGGGACATTAGTCCATTGGGTTGCATTTATATGGGTTCACCTTTGGGGTGTACATTCTGGTTCTTACCCTTCCTGTTCAGCTTCTAAGTGATGGCCCGTTGGTTATTATGGCCGTATCAGGAACTACATATCACAGGACAGATGCTTAGGAGTGGTTTCTGCGGATCTTAGGGTATCTATGTGTAGGGTTGTTAATGTCCACCCGACAGTGTGTTTGGAATGTATACTGCCCCAGAAAGCCATGACAGGGACATGTTTTAGTGATGGGGATCTGAGCATTGTCCAGCCAGAGAGGCTAGTATGTGCCACCTTGACATGTAGGCGAATTTGACCTTACGTACAGTGCTACATATTAAACACAGATCAACAGAGGATAACCTACCCCATATCAGCAAGGGGTGCGTTACAGTGGGCAGTATGAGCACAGGAATGCTTTGGTGGCTTATGTTTTGTGCAGGATTCTCTGGGAGTACATGGCATATGTTGCTGTTAACTTCGAACCATATGCCATCATGCCTCAGCTACTGGCTGGGTATGTGAGTCTTGGTAGGATGTACAGTCCACATTACCGATTGCATAGAATATTTTGACAGGGAAGGGGAGTGGATTATGTTGGCAAGGAAAACCAGACATATGTGAGTGGTTTTCCTCTGAGGTACACATATTGGCTATCCATGCTTTGACATTCTCAATGACACACAGTGTGCATGGCATGCGAGCCATCATTGTTTGCGTAAAAAATATACATGGCCATTGGTGTTTTAATGACATCGACGCACACATTGACAGCTATCTGTGGAGATCATCAGCAAATCGCTGTCACTATGATTCCCGGTATGAACATCTACACACCAGGATTATTTATTTGGTCCCTGCATACATGAGACCACTCCGTGCATATTCCATTATGTTTGTCCAGAATTGTAAGCGACGTAGCATTCAACATTGACCACACCCCTACACCAAGATAGGGGGCATTGTTGCCAATAGCGTGGTTCTGTGTGACTCAGTCTGTACGTTTGTGTTGAGATGCAAACATGGTTGTTTTTCCTGACATGTCCCTTTTAATCTTTCTGTACAACAACACAGAGGTACTCTTGGGGACAGGAGTGATTATGGACACCTGAGGAATAGCCTCCTACACCTCTGTGCGGCCTCTCACAGGTGAGTGATCTCATACATTGTGATAGTCGAGAAGTCAGACATTAGGTGATGGTGTGGGGTATGAGAGTTTGTGGACCGGAAGGTGACAGTGTGTGATTACTCTGGTTAACATGACATAATGTTTGTTACTGTTGTGTTTTTCCCAATGCACAGGACATCGTTTTATTCAAATGCCCGTTGATGTTTTGATTGGCATGTGACTGAAGCATCAACCCCATATGCTCTGCGTTGCGGTAGGTGGATGTACAGGGAGATTGGGTGTGCCTGGGGTCATGTGGCAAACATATCTTCCTTGCTCCATCATATTGGGCAGAGGGTGTGTTGTTTTGTGTTTCACTTTCAGGCTCCATCACCCACTCCCTTGCTGTTGTCACACATATCCCCATGTGTTTTGTGGTCAGCATGTACTGTTCCACAATGTATATGTGACAGTTACATCATATCTGCATGTGTTTGTATTTAAGGTTTGTATTTTGGTTTGCCTCCACTTGCTCCCTACCCCAACATTTGTAGCCATCAGCCAACAACCGTTATTATTGCCGGTTCACTGGGCCTTTAATATGTCTAAAGGTCCACTATGTACACATACCAGGCCATGGTTTGCATCTGTAACTGCAGAAACAGGCATACTTTGTGTGTGGGTTTGATTACAGGTTGCCTGTGTGATGAGACACGCCTTCAGGCATAGTTACATTATCATGTACTGTGAGGGGACTGTTCACCTGGTGGGCAGTTTGGTGACTGTGGTATGGTGTTCCGTAGTGCTGTTTACCTTATGCGTAATTATCAACATGTGTTGTGTGGTGTGCGACCCTGTGTCTTGGTTTCTGAGTCACCACTGATGTTCACCTTATTTTATTTTTCAGATATGACCAGGAATGGTGACATACCTCCAGCAGCGGCTTGACCCTTGTGTTTGTACACGGACTGCTGAGATTCTCTGCCTTCACTGTCACCTCTATATTGCTTGTGTAGTGGTGTCATGGGATTGCTGACATACACCTGATCCCCACACAAGGTAAAGTTGCACATTTGTTAATTGCCATTTGCATCTATGTTTTTACCTGTTGATAGAGTCATAGTTGTCTTATATGCATATAATGTTTCCTCTATGTGCACATAAACAGATGCATGTCTTGTGTAGCTGTGACACACCTTTTGTGACAGGAGCATGGACATGACCCTATCCCCCCTGTTTTTACCCATGTGTGTGTTTATGATTAATGATGTCCTCACCAATGTTTTGTTGAGTAATGTACTGTTTGTTTTCACATACCTTTCTTAGTGCATTTGCAAAGGTGTAACGGTGTGCATTGTGTGGTGTTTTTCATAGGTGGCTAACAAGAACATACGGATCCGCTCATGACACATGGCTGCGTACATACCGGACACATCTAGTACAGTGGCATCTGGTGTCACCATCACCCACCGTTTGAAGAAACAACACCATATACCATTTTACACCAGAAAGTTGGCCCATTGTATGTTTTACCTCTGCGAGTGCGACATATGACTGCGATGGACAGTATTACTATTAAGCTACTTAATTCTCCATTACCAGGTGTTTCTCTGCACTGTTTGTGTGATGTTTCTGCAGGGAGTGCCCTGCTCTAATTTTTGAGAACACACATGAACTTTTCACGACCAGTGGAATGTTTGACATGTACACGCTTGACTATTCCTAGCCATATTTGGTGGAACACTATTACCCTCACCTGTGGGATTTGCACATAGTCTTGTTACTTTTGGCAGTGTTCCACCCCGTGTGCAGCAGCAAATGACATGTATAGTGCAGGCTGATCCATTCTAACACCTTTTTAGTATTGTTAAGTTTTGGCCCTGGGTGTGACATTCCACCCAGGATACCCTCATCTTTTTCTTCCTAATCAAGCATACGACCCATGTTTGCGCCATACAGCCAACGATGGATGCACTCCTATTGTGGATGTCCACCTGCTTTCCACATGCACATGCTACAAGTGTTACCTCAACAATGATTTTGGACACCACGACCATCTTTAATTAATGTGGTCAATTTGACAAGGGTGTTTACCGTGCATGGGTGGCATCACGGTCTCATGTTTCACTGGGGATGGTCGCTTTTGCATATGACGGACTATGTTTGTTAGACAAAACCATGTGGACCTCGAACTTCTTTGTGGCTCCGTATAGGATGTTTGGCCCTCATTTCCTTGTTCAGATGCTGCTTATTGTGTTTGTTGGATGGTGCAGACGTGACAGTCTGCATGTATGTCAACGCCTTGCATTTCCCATGTGCACAGTCCAGGCTATGCCCTGTTGTAGGCACACTCACATTGCGACATGATGTTTGCAGTGTGGCAATGTGGGTCCCCTGTTTGCACTTCGTCAATTGTGTCATTCCATTTATTATGTTATATGTGGCCAAACACTGTATACTCTGAAAAGGACATGTGCTGGGCCACCTCCTTCATGGTGGTATATGTAGAGGTAATTGAAGGTAGTTGAGTTGGGTATTGTGTTTGTGTTTAATGTGGCCTTTTCCTACCTGTATGCATATACTCATTGTGATTTTGAGGAGCGTTTGTGTCTGACCTTGTTGCAGCTTTGATTCCTAGCTCAGACATTATGTGAGACCTCACACATGACTTTATTTTCCCAGCAGATTTTTCACAATACAAACTTTTTCTCACATCATAGGCTTGTTTGGTTTGGTTGTCTCCCTGTGTTTGCAAGATGGATATGGTTTGAGGGACAACCTGATGTGTTTTGTGGTCCTCAATATGCAGCTCCAACTCTCTACATGCACCCTCATATGTGCGATTACACCTTTGCAGCATGCAGCATCAGGTAGGGGCTGGGGGGTTCCTTGCCTGCCCAGTGCATTGGTAGGCAGTGGCTGCACATTATATCTTCATGCTCTTCATTTGTGTTGACTGAATGAACTTTTCTGTGTGAGTTAGAGGAAATGCCCTATTAGAAGGGGTTTCAATATTCCCATCATAGAATGCACTCACCTTCATATTATGAGTGGCACTGACTACAGCTGATTTGTGATTGTGGTAAACCAAAATAAAGCTATTTATTCCACATAGCAGTTGGCTCTTTTGGTGGTTGAGCAGGGTGGATACAAGGCCACACATTGCATTGCCTGTTTATTTCAGTCCGGCGTCTTCTGTGGACCAGGGACTGCAATTGTTTATGTTTTGTCAATATCATTGGATGAGGATTAACTGGTCCTTTGTTCCACGGGTAATGAGGGGTTACATGACGTACCTAGGCCACAGGGGGTGCTAGTGGGAATTGCATCAGTGTTTGGCTTGGGTCCCCGGCCATTTTGGCTAACAGTAGGTTAGTCGACTTCTCTCTTTGATCACATTAACCACTTGTCTGGGGCCTTTGCCACACATGGTACATGTGCCACCCGTGCTCTGCATCCTTGTACAGTGACAGCTGTGTATTCTGTCAGACACATGTAACCTCACTGGGTATTCACGGTTGCCACACAGTGTTCTTTAGTATGCTTGGCTCAGTGTGCTCATGTGTGTTACTGTGTACTCAGTGTACTGTTTCTGGGAGTGGCTACAGTCCCAGTTGTTTATACTCTGTAGTTTTTGGTTTTGATTAGCACATGTGCTATATATCCTTTGTTTTCTAATCTGCTGACTGTACCATGGAGGTAACATCAGGTTCCTCACCCCGCTACATACACCCTATCTCTCTCCTGCACTGTAACGTCAAGGTGCATCCTGTGTGCTTGCCTTACCCAGGCCTATTATTTTTTTTCAGAGGGGTCCCACTTTAGGGTGTTTACATGGCAACACAGCAGGGGGTTTTTGGTTTTCTGGTGAGTCAGGTGTTGTGTTTTACACCTGATTACATGTTGAACTTTCTCATGTCTGGATCCAAATTATGAACCTGATCCCCATACCCGTCCTCTGTTGCCCCTGGTGGTATATATTTTTTCCCCCCTCTTTTGCATGCTGTATCCACTGCAGAACATTTCATTGTGTGTGTCACATGTGCACCAACATCACAACTACAGACTGCATTTGTACGTAATTAGCAGCTCGGCATGTGCGATTCATCACTGCTTACTTTTTGGTGTTTGCTTGTCCTGCCAGGCAGCAGGCGGTTTGTTTCATGGACTGCACGTCTTTCTTTCTGCCGTCTTTGCTAAGGAGCTCACATTGTTGGTGTGGCATGCCGGTTTTAGCCATTGGGATTTTGTGGTAGTGGTCATTCAGTGTGCTTCCTCTGTGGTTTCTTATATTTGTAATGCTTTTCCATAGAAAGGTGTTTAACATTTGTTTGAGGGTACATAATGTACTGCTGTGTGGCTGTGAGCATATTGTACCCTCAACTGGGTTGTTACCCATCCTTCCCTACAATGTTCTGTAATGGCAACTGTGTGCCATCCTACCCTGATGTTCATGCATGATAACCCACATCCGGTCCTCCTACACATTCCAGCATTGCAGCTGGCCCCTGATTGCCTCTACCTGTGTGTGCTCTGCATAGCACTTTTACTCCACAGTCCCCATCCTGATTGGACACCTATTCTTGCCATTTGAAGCCTCCTCTGCTGTCCACATCTTACCATCCTCTTTCACACACAGTCATTATAGCACGGTACCTTAACATCACTCTGTGCATGACTGTACTTAGCCAGATTGTTTTTGTCCATTTTAATGGGTGCCACATGGGATGGGGAATGATTTCTGCAGTTTTTCAGCACAACTGCATCTTCATCCGTCTTTTAATTTTGTATTGTTTTTTGTGTTTTAGCTCTGTGGCAGTGCTTGTGTTACGTGTGGGTTTTTGCCCCCCCCCCCCACATACCTCCTTTGCCATTCCAACTGAAGGATGTTAGTGCTCAGGTGGTTACGTTTCTGGGTTCATCTCTACATCCTTGTGGCATCTTTTTTGCCATGCCTTTAGTAGACACAGCTTATGGGTTATCATACAATAGTGTCTTGGGAGTTGACAGCCTTTCCCCATGGCCTTTGTGGAGAATTCGTCTTTTCATTTCCTAGCAACGGTTGTGCCTTCTGAAACACCATAAAATGTGCATTAAATATCTGGCCCACAAGGGGGGTAGTTTCTTTTGAGACAGCATCACAGAATTGCTGTACAGTTGCACACAGACAGTTGACCCTCCCTCTTCCACCCTTTATGCACTGTAACATTCAAACCATGACCACCCCTCCATCCTTCACTATCTGCACAAGTTGTCAGCATTCACAAAATAGGAGTATAGGCTACTTCCCCAGAGCATGATTTTAATGGAGCTGGAGTACTCCAACGGGAATAGGGCTGTTTACAAGTTAAGATACACTCAAATCCCCTGTTCATTTCCGTCGCCTGCCCCTGTCTGCAGCCCCTCCCTTCCAAATTAAAAGATCAGGTATGCAAGTACCTTGGTCACCACACCGACTTACATTTCCCCATACTTAAAAATGCACACTGCTGCCATCTGAGACAGTGCTCACACCTAAACCTGCCTCAGATAGCAAACTAGGCTACACTTTCACCAACATTGTAGTGTGCCATGGCGGACATTGGCATTTCACATGTTGCCCTCTGCATTACCATATGGGCAACTTCTTCGTTCTGTTACACTGCGTTGAGAGTGTAATTGCTATCAGTTATGATTCTACAAATATACAATAAGGTAACCCTAAACACTATTTACCCCTAACATGCTACTGCCTCCGCCATCTAATCTTCATTTTGCACTGGTTGGGTCTCGTACCCCCCTGATCCCTGTCAGCATTTGGTTGGTGTGGGTAACCATTGTTGCTGCCGCTTTGCTCTCTGATTTGCACATCAGCACGTCACTTATGCATTTCAGTATTGACATGACTCAGACAACAGTGGCGCAACGCTATCTGACCCAGCATCCCACCGCTATATGCCACCATTATATAGCAGCCTCCTCACATTACACAGCAAACAGCAGTCCTGCATTAGTCACTTGTGTGATTGAACCCCGTTATCCCTGCAGCAATTGGTGGTTGCGCTCTAACCATTGTGCTGTGGCTCTGCTCTTCTAATTTTAACATCCATGCTCCACTTATGCAAGCCAGTATTTTAAACCTTGCGTCACAAACAACTGCGTTCCGCGTTTTATGATGTCCCTTTATTTCTATGCCTCCTATACTAAACATACCTCAGGCAGCTGTCTACATTGTGCACTGTGGGGGGATCGACCCCTGATCCCTGCACCCTTGGTACCTGCCTTAACCATTGTGCTTGTGGCTCTGGGTTTCTGTTTGCACCGTCAGCGCCCCACTTATACCTTCCTTATGCGATTGCCGCAATTAACCGTGCGCACCGCCTTTTGCCGTCCCAGTTCGTAATATGCCCGCCAGATAACATCAGCGCGACCTGTTAAAAAAATACAGAAAATTAATGCCCTGCCCAGTTATTTCAAATTGTCCCGCATAAAGAACCATCAGCGCGACACTTCCCTTATCCCCTCCAGTGTTTTTGGGAATGTGAAGCCCAAAACAAAACTCCGCGGGCTGCGTTATGTGGCCCAGTATTCCTCTGCCTCATAAACTAACCGCTCAGCCTCCATTGCGCATTGTGTGGTTTCGAACCCCTGCTCCCTGCACCATTGGTCAGTGCTTTCAACCATTGTGCTGTGGCTCTGTCCTTCGGTCTGATCCGCGCGACACATAGGCCTCCCGTTCGGC